>PVIC010046299.1:0-14283 GCA_004025085.1 Thryonomys swinderianus
TATTCTCCTCCTTCTTCTTTTCTTTGTCTCCTTCTTCTCCCTCTGGAAACACGGTCTTGCTATGGGAAATCGCTATATGATCCAGACTGGCCTTAAACTCCAATGGTCTTCTCATCTCAGCCTCCCAAGTGCTAGGATTGCAAGTGTGTGCCTGCCACCACGCTCAGCATCTTCTTTTTCTTCATTTGACAAATGAGGAAAGTGAGACTCAAAGTATTAAAATAAGCTGCCAGTGTCTCCTGGTCGGAAAGTAGTACAACAGGGTCCAAACCCCAAGTTTGTGCTCTATTCATGATACGCATCTTCACACATCTCTGAAATACCGCTTCAACTATTTCTCAGGCTACTAATTCAAATCCTACCTATCGATAAAAGGAATCTAAGGAGGCATATTAGCTAATTGCAGTATGTGGACAATTCAAACAACTGACCAATAAAACCACCTAGAGAACAACTGGGCAGATGATATGAAACAGTGATTGGTTTGGGAGTGCACTAGTGACACTGTGATTATTTGGATAAGGGAAATACCGTGGTTCTCAAAGTTGTCCCTGGATCAGCAGCATTGATGTCACCCAAAAACTTGCTAGAAACAGTTTCTCAGCCTCTGGGTAGGAGGGTCTAGATTGGGGACTGGTGTCTGAACTAGTCCTCCGGGAGATTCTGACACAGGTAAGAGTTTAAGAACCACCCAATTCTTGTGACATCTTAAATTTGGCTCCGGATAATCTGGGAAAGGGGTGTTGGGTCAACATGGCTAGAGCTGAAGTAAGATCAGTCACGATGTTGGCTGGAGCTGGGTGACGGGTGCCTGGAGTTCATGATCGCGATACTCTCTACTCTTACGGACGTTTTCTCTCATAAAAAGCTTTCAAAAATCCAAAGCAGTTAACTGAGTGTAATCCTTGTACTCTGGGAGGCTGAGGCAAGAGGATCGTAAATAAGAGCCCAGCCTGGGCAACTCAGTGAGCTACTGTTTCAAAATTACTTAAAAGGTGGGGGTGGCTGGTAATGTGGTTCAGTGTGAAGGCTCTGGGTCTTATTCGTGGCACTGTCCCCATATCCGAACCTGTTTCTCTGTGGCGCAGCGGCCCAACAGCTCCTTCCTCTTATTTTCTAGCCTCTCTCTGTCTGGAGCATCTGCCACAGGCTCCAGAAGTGGCTGTTCTCTTTGTTCTCTCCATCAGCCTTGAGCTTCGCAAACTTTAGGAACTTCTGCGCTTGCTCTCTCTGCATGTTCTCTCCAGTGATGTCCCAAAGTAGCTGTTCTCTTCCCATCCAGTCTCCCATTTCACGTCTCACCAACCTCTCTCCGGGCTTCCTCTGCTTCTATTATAGATAGAAAAGCCAGCTAGACATATGGTAGACAGATAGGTAGGGCCGGCCCTTAAAAGGCTTGCAAAAAGGATGACTTTTCCAAAGGTTAACATTATCAATGAGAAACTACACTCCCAGAGAGCAGTGACCGACAGGCCTCATTCTGCCAGGATGGAGGGTCAAGATCCGGATTCACCTCTTTCCCAATGCAGCGATTGCAAACTCCTCGGATAGAGGCCCAGGACTTTGGACCACCTGGAGGAGTCTCCTGACAAGAAAGACCCTCTACGACTTGATTTCTCATTGGATCCCCATTTAATCAATATTACCCGAGCAGTTATACTTGTTGTAATCTTATTGGTTGATCATGGTTTTGTCTATTTTCTATGGTTTCTCCTTGTACCAATGTTACCTAAGCTACGGTATTTGCAATGTTACTGGTTGACTGTGACATTGTCCCACTTCAGACCTGCCTCACTTTGCAACTTAGCTCCATAAAAGCCCTCTAAAAAGTGAGATGGGTGGGTTACCCACTTTTCCGGGTTCCCCCTTCTGCCTCCTTAGGCAAAAGTTGCTCCCCCACGTCACTTCCCGCTGCTCACATTGTTCACAGAAGCTGCTGCTGCAGACTTAGCTTTGCACACACACTGTGTAGCCTTCCTGTGGCTTACGCTGGAGCTACTGATGGCTTCTATTCTTTCTCTTAAAAGAGAACATTTTCACCTCTTCCAATTAAAAAAATCAATTTGCATGATTGTTTTAATTTGTAATATATTTACTGTTCTTAAAAAAAAAAATCCAAGCAGTACAGAAGTGGAACAAGGGGACCAGAAATTTAGCTCAGCGGTTCCGGCACCTGCCTCGCAAGCGCAAGGTCCTGAGTTCGATCCCGGTAACCACATACAATGCTGGGTGTGGTGACTCACGCCCACCAGCCATCGATACTACACACCACAGTGCCTGGCATGGTGGCTCACGCCTGTAATCCCAGCACTCAGGAGGCAGAGATGGGAGGATTGCTGAGTTACAGGATTGCCTGGGCTACATAGTGAGCTCAGGGTCAGCCTGAACTACAAAGCGAGACCCTGTCTCAAAAAAAAAAAAAAAAAAAGAAGTGTAATAAGGAAAAATGTGGTTTCCTAGGAAGCTATGAGTGTGGTTACCTACTGCTCTAACTCTTTCTTCCAAGAGGTCTGGGTTTTCCCTCCTCTGACCTCTGGTTCAGCCCCCAAGACAGCGCTTACTTGGGGGAATATAACAACCACAGTCCATTGATCCCTTAGGCTGAGGGACAAAGGGGCTTGAAGAAGGATGAATAAAGGAAATAGGAGAGCAAAACAGGAAGCCAGGATTAAGCTGGGAGGATGTTTGCTACTTCCTGGAAATGGGACAAGCCTTATGGAAGTCCACCTCCAATGACTCTCCATCCTTTTATCTCAATGGATTGTCTTCCATTGTCTATCATGGCTCTTGAGTTCCAGAAGCATTCAATCCAGAAGCTTCTCTGGAGAATTCTGGATGTAACACTCTTTGGCATGCAAGTGCATGGTGAAGACTTACCAATAGGCACCAACCACAGACACTCACCTAGAAGGCTTTCTTCCATCCACCCCAAGCCCAAACGGAGCCAGGACTATGTGTATGATCGCTTCCTGTACTATCCCTATTAGGCCCCAAGTTGCTAACCTACTCATCTGGATTCTTCAAACTGTATCAGTGCTGCCCCCCAAGGAGTTCTCTGATCTTCAGGAAGTCACTTGAGTCTTCCCAGACTTCACAACTTCTTGAAATTTGTTTTAACATTTTGTTGATGCTAAAACTGTTAAGATTACGCTGACATGTGGAAAGAGTTTGTAACTCAAATTAGTTTTATAAATAGTGATAGATACAAGATGGTGTATTTGCTCCATAGTAACCAGGTACCTTTTTTGTTACCCCTACTTCTATCAGCATGATGGATCGATCTACAGGCTAAAGCCTTAGAGTTCCTTTCCTTTCCTTTTTTTTTTTGAGACAGGGTCTTGCTTTGTAGTTCAGGGTGGCTCTGAGCTCACTATGTAGCCCAGGCAAGCCTCGAACTCAGCAATCCTCCTGCCTCTGCCTCCCGAGTGCTGGGATGACAGGTGTGAGCCACCACGCCTGGCTCCTTTCCTTTTAAATTTATTTATTTATTTACTTTTACAAAGGCTACAAATTAGCACTGCTCTTTCCTTCCATAACTCTCCAGTATCCCCTTTTCTAGTTCTGACTTTTCTCCTTCTGTTGACAATCAGTAGAAGATCTATCTGTAGGACATCTTCCATTCACTGTCTCTGGACTGATTTCTTTTCTATGAACTGGGCCTGTGTTAACTTGTTTTTTGTTTTTTATTCTCTCAGAGGTAAAATGAATCCAGAGAGATTTCTTACCATACTTACTTCTGATGCTTTCACCAATAACAAACAACTCTCTAGTTACAACATCAATAAACTTTGTAATTAGAGGCTATGATATACGTCCTAATTATTGCAAAAGAATTTGACACATTTTCACTGGGATTAAGTAGCACATTCCCTGTCATTAAAATGGTATTTCTTCAACACCCCTCCCCAGATAAATGTAATTGGCAGAGAGAGCCCAAGTTTCTGGACTTCTAGTTTTTGATTAAACATTCTTTAAGAACTCTAGCTTGTCACCATTTCTACCACTCACAAAATCCTGGGTAGTAAACAGGGAAATTTAGTATCAAACCCAACTTCTGCATACCAGTGTTAAAAACTGAGATGTAGCCGGGCGTGGTGGCACATGCCTGTAATCCCAGCACTCGGGAGGCAGAGACAGGAGGATTGCTAAGTTTGAGGCTTCCCCGGGCTCCATAGTGAGCTCAGAGCCAGCCTGAACTACAAAGCGAGACCCTGTCTCAAAACAAACAAACAAACAAACAAAAAAATTGAGATGTAGGCAGGAGTAATCCAGTTCTAATCACTTCAAAGTGAGCCCCGATTCTTATTTCAAGGGGAGTGGGCCTAAAGAGCAGCCCCAGTGGTAAGGTGATGGCGTGTCTCTGTGGGACATGACTCGAGTTCACTGGCTGAGTTGCCCTGGGTGAGAGAACTAGGAAGCCCTGGTTGCCCATGTGCTTGGCCAGTCACCCACTGTATCTTTCTTCTTCCCGGGACTGGAGAGGAAGCTGGGTCCCTGTCAAGGCTGGCCTTGAGGCAACCTAACTTGATGGATCTGGGAGGGAGCTCACTGCGTGGCCCTCACCTATCCAAGCTATACCACCAGCAATGGCAGCTGCACCCCGCTTCCAGCCCACACAGCTCTGTCAGGCACCAGAGCCTAAGCAAGGAAACTCCAGCTGGGAAAGAAGAATCACACTGCATTTCTGGTACGCTCTACCCGGCAGAGACACATGGAAACTAATGCGGAAGCAACTGGGACTTGCGTGCCAGTTTTCTTTGCAAGTACCTGAAATGAAGAGTTGACTCAATAAATTCCTGCAATTGCAGAGCTCTAGAATGTCCAAGCAAGGCCAAACTATCCTTTTTCCAAGACTGTGTGGCAACTCTGAGCTCAGGAATACTTCTCTGCTCCAAAATCCCACTGATCAGGCATTTCCTGTGGTAAAGTAGTTCTGAGTCTACTGTTCAGAAGTTATCTTACTTCAGGAAGGAGACTGGGTTTGTGATGATAGTGTTATTCTTCAGGAGGAAGACTAGGTTTGTGATAACCACAGCTACATTCTTTGAGAGGCCAGTGTGTGGAGTCATGGGAAAGCAACAGGGTGAATGAACTCTTTGGCCATTCCCGCTTTGGGCTTCATGGTAATTGATGGGATTGGTGAAACTAGAATTGGAAGAACGGGATGAAACAGCTCCTATCGCCAATCCAGACCCTTCTGTTGTGAGAACAACCATTTGCACAGTGCTTCTTTGGGGCCACCGTGTTAAGTCCCTTCGTGAGGCCAGCTCATTCTGTTACTATTCAAAGGGCCTCAACTCTGACCAGGAGGAAAACGAGAATCAGACAGGAAGTGACTTGTTCAGGATCACCCAGGGTAATGACTAACAGCAGTTTCAAAACCCTAGTGCGGGTGATGCCAGAGCTCTTCCCCTCAACCTTTCGGCCTACCTGACTCAGGCAGAGGCTGTCAGATTAGACAGGAGGACTATTCACTTTCTGTTGTACTTGTGAGCTTGTTGCGTGCGGTCTGTGATCACACAGTGGTTTAGCAGATTGGTGAAAAACAACGGGAATTCAGACTAAGACTAAGAGCAGGATCTTGGCCAAATCCTTGAGGTTAGTGGGCAGTGGATTCAGCCAGTAGGTGGGAAAGGACAGCAGGCTGCAAGAAACCGTAAGGGGCTGTAAATCAGTTATGCCTCCTAAGTGGCTTTGGGGTCAGCTTACCATGGCTTTTCAAATAAATCATGGTAACCAGTGCCAGGGGTGGAGTGAGAATTCCCTTGTTGGAATCCAGTTTTAATTTTTAAAAAATTATTAATTTGCTTGTTTGTTTATTTTTTAAGACAGGGTCTTGCTAAGTAATTCAGGCTAGCCCTGAGCTCACTATGTAGCCCAGGCAAGCCTCAAACTCAGCAATCCTCCTGCTGCTGTCTCCTGAGTGCAGGGATTACAGGCATGAGCCACCACACCCAGCTAGTTTTTATTTTCTTATATTAGTAAACCATGCATTGAGATCAGACCCACTTCATTTTTTTTTTTTTTTTTTGAGACAGGGTCTCGCTTTGTAGTTCAAACTGGCTCTAAACTCACTATGTAGCCCAGGCTAGCCTTGAACTCAACAATCCTCTTGTCTCTGCCTCCTGAGTGCTGGGATTACAGGCGTGAGCCACCACTCCCAGCACTGTGGTATGTGATACTGATTGCTGGTGGGTGTGAGTCTCCACGCCCAGCATTGTAAGTGGTTACTGGGGATCGAACTCAGGACCTTGTGCTTGCTAGGGAGGCGCCGGAACCCACTGAGCTAACCCTCCGGCTCGGAGAGCCACTTCATTTTGAGCGCACTCTTAGAGTGACTTCCTCTTTAGGTCAAGTGCTGCTACTGTTTTCCCCAAAGCACTTTCAGGTATTTGTCCCCTACCTATTGGGGGTCAGCCTTCACTATTCTGGACTATTCATCAGAAAACAGAGCCATGTCCAGGGCAAGAGGTCCTGGAGTCATTTCCTGGCATTGCCACGAGTCAGCTAGGCATCGTGTCTCCCGGTTGCACGGCCCTCCAACTGACCCTGCCTGAAACTGAGTGGGGTGGCCAAGGGTTCACACAGTGCCCATGACTTCCCGCCATCGCTAAGGCAAAGAGCAGATGTGAAAAGGCTCAAAACCATATTTTCAAAGATGGAAGCTGGCCCGCACGTCAGTGGGGCCATGTGAGTCCTGGCTTGGAGATCGCCCCGCTGACCAGCCAGAGGATGTGCTGGCCTTTCCCTTCCTTTCCTGCTACTGCCGCGGTCCCTCTGATTCCCTCCTCCTTCCCTCTCCTTGGTCAAAGCAGAGCTCATTAATATGACAGATATCTATGCGGTGGGGCTCACTGTCACCTGCTCCTTTGCTGGAGCTCTGAGTTCACAAGTTCTTTGTATCACACTTTGGCAGAGGCTTAATGAGGGGATCAAAAGGCAGGACCCTCGTTAATGTCCCTCATCATTATTTGATTGCCAACAATGTCGTATTGTTCCTCTCATCAATAAATTCAGTACATGATCACAGCATCTAGAAAATTGGAGAACTCACAATTTAGAGCAATTCAGGGACAAAATATCCCCATCTGAGGCTTTGCAGGTCAGGCCTGGGCCTTGCAAACAGCGTGGTGGGCTGAGAACTGCAAACCCTCAGAACCTGGGTTAGGAAAGAATTCACTTTGCCGCGACGCAGGCTCCTCTTAGGTACAGTGGCCAAAACTAACACTATCCCCTACAACAGACTCTGGTAAGAATAAAGCACCACCTCCCACCAGGAAAACAATAGGTGCTCAGTGAATGTTGGTTTTCCTCCCAGCAGTCCTTTCTTTAGCCCTGTGTGCGTTCCCAGTTGAGTAATATTACTTGTAGAGCTCACTCTTACCTGAAGAAATGCAATTCTCTACACTTGAACTTTCCATTCAAAAAGCTAACAATTGACTCATAGAAGGAGTAAACGCCATCAGTCAAGATGAGCCTGGCAATAACTGAGCATGTCAAATAGTAGTAGTAAAATCGAAGTTCCCACTGATGATGTCTTCCATCCCTGCCCAGGACACAGTGGAGACTTCTGGGTTACATATCAACCTCCCGGTGCACGCATTACGGTTGTAATGATATAGTTACCCGTGAGATTATTTGCTTTATGTCTGCGCACTCTCCAAGGACAAAGACTGTGCCTTTTACAGTACCTGCCCAGCTTACTGCCTGCTCCGTAGGGAGGAGAGCTGAACCATGGTCAGGGTCCCGAGTGTGCGAGCGGCAGTTCAGGCACTTCCGCCCAGACCTCCTGACACCAGCTCTGCCTCCTTTCCTCCACACTCCTCTCCCCCGTGATTCACCAGTGCCTCCCTCATCTCGATTTTAATGGTACTATTCCAGAGGGACACTGCTTCCAGGAGGCTGGGTGTGTTATCTGGTGGCCAGCTGCCATATTCTGCATGTAGAAGGCCCATTTTCCACCCTAGCCCATTGAGCAATGGATTATTGGCTGACAACAGCCCTCCTTGGTGATGGCAGAACAAGCCCTTACCTGCTCATTAGCCAAGCTCCAGGAAGCAGGGAAAGGGTTCCAGAGGTGGGAACAGAGGCAGTTAGAAGCGTGTTGTCTGCTTGGGGGAGGGGTCCTTGACATTCAGCTTGAATAAATCGGAGGTTTGGTTATTCCATGCATTTTTTTCCTTCCTCTGATCACCTAAGAATAATTTTTTTAAAAATTCACTCAAAGTACTTAAGACTACCAAATGTTTACATTCTTGTTTCTCTTTTAATTGGCTTCCAGGTTTTACTAATTAACCAAGGTTCTGATTCTAGCTTCGTTGGTTTACTGAGTCCACCCTGGCTGCCCTTTTAACCTCTCCACCTTTAAGGCAGACGAGACTGAAGTCTTGGCCAGGCAGACAGGATGGGAAAACGGCCTGGAGGAAACAGCAGCAAACCTGCGCACGGCCCAGTCTGCCTGGAACAACCAGTTCGAGAGCAGGTGGCTTCTCCTCCCAGGCTTGGCGCCTGGGTCTCCGCGCCGCAGCGGTCCCTCCAGGCTCTTGTGTCACTCTGGTCGATTTCATCCTCTAAACAGGATGCCCTTGGGGACAAAGGACACGGGAACAAGAATCACGAACACTCCTTCCCCACTCCAGAGCCTGCTCCAGCTGACTGTGCAGAAAAGGTCACCCCTGAGCCTACTGTGGTCTGGAAACTGCTACGACAAGATTGTCACTGTAACGACTTCCTTAAAGAGTCTTCAAAGCCCTTTATTACCCACAGGATAGCTGAGCTGATGATCGAGTGGGTCCAAAGGACAGTGACACTCCTTGAAATGTGGATGGCATCTGCTTCTGGTGGTTCTCGGCTGGGAGACTGCTCCATTCTTCCAAAATGAAAGTGAACGAGTGGTTTCATTGGTCACGAAGGCTGGCATGAGAATCAGAACAGATCTGAGACTGGTGAAGGCTGGTCTGGCCTCTGTGGTCTCGGGCAGAGGCCATGAGCCAGGTCACCACCAGCCGGGGGGCTGGGGCTGGGGCTGGGGCTGGGGACCCATCTGTAGCCAATGCGGTCTGACCCACGTGTGTGGACAGTAGTGGGGAGAGTCAAAACAGCAGGAAGAGACCACATCGAGGATCTGGAGCTGCGCACTCTTGGTGTGCACTGGAAAACCACAGGGCCAAATGACCTCAGTGGTGGGGACAACAAATGGCAGAAGCAGCAGCAAGAAGACTTAAGGGCTAGTGGAGGCAGCAGGAGCTGAACACACAGGGATCAGCAGTACAGGTGAGTCTCCAGACGTGGAGAGCACAGACTGTAAGCCAGAGAGGAGGCGGCGGAGGCAGGCAGCAGTGAGCCACAGGGCTGCTGCTGCCGGGAAGCAGCCTGGACCCACCCTGGCCGAGATGTACGGCAGCTAGTCCCGAAGTTCTCAACTGAAGGCAGCCCTTTGGCTGCTGGTCCTCACCTGTGCCCAGTCCAACCAGGAGCACACACAGCTGGTGCCCTGGACAAGGCTTCGGGCCAGATGGCACTGGACTTTCAAGGAGAGGCAGTGAGGGATCCACGCGTGCGACCTCACTCCCGCCCACGGACACGGACACGCCCGCCGGAACCGGCTCCCAGGTCAGCCCTGGAGGGCAGCTGAAGTCAAGGCTACAGCTCACCTCGGACCTGGGGCCCCAGCCCTCCGGGAGGCCGGGCTTCCCCCTCCCCGCGCATGATGACATCATGTGTTTGGGGTTGAATGGCTGCATAAAAGCAGCCCGGGGGGAGCCTGGAGCCCAGGAGCCGACGAGCTTGGCGCGGCCACTAGGTGCTCGCGCGGTGCCGGCGCCGGTGCACGCCCGGACGCGTGGAAGATGCCCCGCTGCCGCCTGGGCGCCGCCGCCGTCCTGCTGCTGCTGACCCTGCGGGTGCAGGCTTCCAGCCCGGCCTCTCACAACGGTAAAGTTCCTGCCTGTTTCCTCGGCTGTCCGGAGCGCTCCGCACACCTGGGCAGGAGGATCTCCTGTGAGGCTCTGCGGGACTAAGTGGAATCACTGCTGGGGCGTGGGAGGGGGTTGGTTGGTCGGAGAGCACGTTTTTAAGAAAGGATGCTCAGTTTTCCTTTGCAGTGCACGAACCGCTGCCTTTTCACGGAGCGGGAAGCACGTTGTCCTTCTAGTGGAGCTGGGCTCAGGCTCACGGTTGTCGGTGTTCAGGTGTCGCCTGTTTGCAGAACGCCCGGGGCTCCCTCTGGAGACGTGGTCTGGGAACTTGTAAACCAGGGAAGGTTCGAAGTCGCTCCCTGCGGAGCGCTCAGCGGAGGTGTTTCCTGGGGGAGAAACTCTTCGCCGCCAACTTTTACCTCCACGTCAAAGGGATAATGTATCCATCCTTAATCACTGTTTTTCTCCAGGACTGAACTGTACGTGTGTGTGTGCACGCGCGCGCGTACACCTTACTTCTGACGCTAATTAGGGCGCTTCGCCTGAGGGAGGGGGACCTGAACGGTGGGCTCACTTCCGAGTCCCGGTTTACCTCTGGGAGCTGGGAGGCAGAGGAAGCCGAGCTTTTGCCTGCGGGCGCTTCCTGGAGGGGGGCGTGCGTGGCTTTTCCGTGTCTGTGTGAAAGTGTCCTGGGTCCTAGTGGAGTCTTCTGCCCTGAACAGTCTGCCTCCAGATGTGGAGATGTGGAGACACTCGCGGGTGCGGCAGTTCTTGGGCTCAGGCCGGGCTGCAATATTTATGGAGCCGCGGGGGTGGGGGTGGGGTGGGGTAAAGGCTGCAAATTGATTCCCCCTGGATGGCCGGGCGGTGAGGAGTTGGTCCCTCTTCAGGGCATCAGAGCCCCTGTCTCTCGGGGTCCCTGGGAGGGGCGCGGAGCTGGGCCTGCACAGCCGTGGGCTGCTCTTATTTTTGATCTACTGGTGGCCATGAGCTGCCCTAATGTCATCTCCCTCACATGGTTTGGGAAAAGGACTTAAATAAAAGTGGAAATTAATTTTTTTTTTGCTTTTTGAGACAGGGTCCTGCTTTGTAGTTCAGGCTGGCCCTGAGCTCACTATGGAGCCCAGGCAAGCCGCCGCGAACTCAGCAATCCTGTCTCTGCCTCCCGAGTGCTGGGATGACAGGCGTGAGCCACCACGTCCGGCATTGTGGTATGCGGTGTTGATGGTTGGTGGGCGTGTCTCCACGCCCAGCATTATATGTGGTTACCAGAGATCGAACTCAGGACCTTGCGCTTGCGAGGCAGGCGCGGGAACCACTGAGCTAAATCTCTGGCCCGTCATTGCATTTCTTTACATCTCAAAAAAAAAAAAAACTATTCTAGAATGAATTGATCTACATTTGAATAGGAATAATAGGATATTCATTTCACCAATGAGCTAGGCTATTTTGAACATCACAGTCCCCTTATCTATGGCAGACTATTTCTTTTTGTTTTTTTTGGTTTTTTTTGCTTTTTGAGACAGGGTCTTACTTTGTAGTTCAGGCTGGCCCTGAGCTCACTATGGTGCCCAGGCAAGCCGCAGCGAACTCAGCAATCCTCCTGTCCCTGCCTCCTGAGTGCTGGGATGACAGGCGTGAGCCACCATGTCTGGCATTGTAGTATACGGTGTTGACTGTTGGTGGGCGTGTCTCCACACCCAGCATTATATGTGGTTACCGGGGATCGAACTCCGGACCTTGCGCTTGCGAGGCAGGTGCCGGAACCACTGAGCTAACCCTCTGGCCCGGAAATTAATTTTTAATACTGTAAACTTAGGCACTGGAGAATGGGGTGGAGACAGATGGACACAGGAATATATGCAGTCCAGACCTGGTCCAGGAGAGAAAGGCCACTCACTGACTGTCCTGAAAGCTTATTGCTCTCCCCGCTCTGGGGCAGCTGACTCCATTATCCTCCTCTCCTCCTCTCCCAGCTCCCTCCTTCCCCAGTCTCTAAGCTGACTAGGGGGGAAGCTTGCAATAAAAACCCTTTCACCTTCCACTGAACAGCCAGCCTACTTATGCCTCGGCTCTCCGACCAGTTTTTTTTCCCTGTACTGGGGATTGAACTTGGGGCCTCGCATGTGCGAGGTACCACTCTACCACTCAGCTACTCCCCAGCCCTTTTAATTTTATGTGTTTATTTTGCTTCTTTGAGACAAGGCTGCTAAGTCGCAATCCTCCTGCCTCAGCTTCCCAACTGCTGGAACTACAGGTGTGTACCGCCATGACCAGCAAGTTTTTATTCAGTTATTTATTGTACATGTTATTTAATAGGTATTCTTGGCTTTTTGAATGTCAAAGGGGACAAAGTCAAAGCAAAAATCAGTGAGGTGTATAGGGTGTGAGTATTAACCCAGCTGGATGGAGGGGCTTGCTGAGTAATGAGTCTAAGTGTGTTCTGCCCTCTGCCTGGACGTTGGGGTTTGCTGCTGTTGGCACTGGTGACTGTCCAAGCAAGCACCCGGGGTCAAGAGAAAGTTCTAGCACCCAGGGCAGGAAGCAGTCAGGGCCCTGAACAGGCTTGTATTTTGGTAAATACCATTTCCTGACGGGATCCCCCCCAGGGCACCTCTGTTCTCATTGCTAGTTGGTTCTGCAGGTTCAAACAGGCAGTAGGACACCTCTTCTAAGAAGATGACCTTTGGGGGGAAGGGCTTGCTCCCTCAGGAAGCCAGCGAAGCCTTGGCCTGGCCTGCGTGGTATGGTTAGTGCAGTCTTGTTAACACGCCCATTCTGAAGGCTAGAGGCGGGTGGCCAGGAGGTGCCATTCCTAGTCAGGCCAGTCCACTGCAGGGTGGGTTGCCGGGGGTCCGTGTGACTCTCCCAGCTGTCTCCCTGAGGTGAGACAGAAGCCCACCCGTGCCAGGCTGGACTCTGATCTCCATGGACGGACCTTCACCACTCACCATTCTCACCGTCTTACAGTGCTGCTTCTCCCGGCCTTAGAGCCCCTCTGCCCTTCCCGACACTGCCACTGGTACCCAAAGTACCATGTCCTGAGGACTGTGAGGCCTCACTCAGAAAGGAGGACAGGGAATGCTGCGGCTTTTTAAGTCTTTGGCCCTTTCATTCCCACATGTCCTCTGTGACAGTCGTCGATGAGCTTTCCAAAGTGTCATGCTGATGCCTCTCCTGAGGACAGGAGCCGCTAGTATTGGGGTACCTTCAGCTTTGTGAACGTTAGGGGCCACGGCAGATACACACACTGAGGCTAGGTATTATCTGGAGCAGGGAGGGCACTGTCACCTCCTGGCCAAGCCCCAACGGTGGGAGACAGCAGTTGTGTGTTCTAGTGGCCTCGGGTCTCCCTGGGCCACGAGTGGAGGTGAATTCCCCTGTCACTGGGGAAATTTTACATCCTGGGCCTCCAAGGGCTCTGAGAGCCAAAGCGGCAGTCACTGGGCTTCCAGGTCTCTGAAATCCATGATGCTGCGGTAGCGAGCCTTCCACCTGAGCAGTGTGGGAGGACGCCCAGCAGAGGTGGCTGCTGTCTTCTGTGGCTTGCTTCCAAAGCACAGATTTCTTTTTACTGTCATTTCAGTAAAGGGGCGAATAGTAAACTTGGTGATCGCGTGCAAGTTTTGTCTTCTCCAGCTCTGGATGACTGTTCTTTATGAATTTGCTGTCCCAGGGGAGGTAACTCCTGTGGGGTCTGCAGCAGGGTTCTGGGGGAGGGTCCTGTGGACCTTTGGACAAGCGTGATATGTGAAGCTTTGTGTGGCTAAGCTTGTGGGCATTTTTATGGGAGGAAGGAGAGCCATATTGTCGTCAGATACTTGGAAGGGACTGGACTCGACTGCCTGCTGCTGCAAAGACTTAGAAAAGCCTCATGGAACTAAGGGTAAATGTGCTGAGGCTTTTCACATTAATAATTTTAATTTCTTCACCTATAAAAAGAGGAGGTAAGCTACAGATATATGAAAGAGAACTAAATTCTCTTCCAGAGTGGGATGCCAATAAAACATGCTGAACTCTAAGAGAACGATGTAAAAATGCTTTTGAGGATACAGAGAAAACATGGAATCATTTTGCAAGAATTCGCACTAGTTGCCCCGGGGAGCAGAGAAAAGAGTAGGGCCTGTTAGGGGCTTGTATCTGTTTAAAAGTCTTGTACAGTCATCCTTCGATAAAATTACCAATTCAAGGGCCAGAGGGTTAGCTCAGTGGTTCCAGTGCCTGCCTCGCAAGCGCAAGGTCCTGAGTTCGATCTCCGGTAACCGCATATAATGCTGGGCGTGGAGACACGCCCACCAACAATCAACACCGCATACCACAATGCCGGACGTGGTGGCTCACGCCTGTCATCCCAGCACTCGGGAGG
>PVIC010046300.1:0-14291 GCA_004025085.1 Thryonomys swinderianus
TAGGGCGCTACAGAGGGCCTCGGGGCACAGCCCTGGGGAGTGGAAGGGTCACGTGTCCTGGAGAGGTCTTGGCGCAGGAGGGAAGGGAGGAGCTGCCATGTGTTCTGTGCCACCCTGAGCCCCGCCGCACCCTTCTTTCCGTGAAGGTCCAGGTGGTCAGGGTGCGGTGTCCGGGGCCAAGGTGGCAGCCCGCTTCGAGTGGCGGATGCCCATGCTGTATGCAGGGGCCCTGGCCCTGTTCACAGTGACCTGCTCGGGGCTGTGGCTGCCAGGCCCAGGTGTCTCCTCCAGGGGCTTCGGGGCACGGGGCCGGCCCAGCATGGTGAAGGCTGGCCGGCGCTGGCGGTACGCATTGGGGTCTGGGCTGTCATACTGGCCGGGACCCGGGAGCTCCGCAAGGTCCTGTGGGAGGCGGGCTGGAGGTGTCCGCCCCACCACCGTATAGCTGGGGCTCCTGGGTTTGACCAAGATCTGTGAGCCCCAGAGCGGTGGCATGGTGTAGGCGTTGGGGGCCGGGACCGAAGTGTCCGGGGGCTTTGGGTACAGGCGTAAGCCAAGGGTGAACGCTGGGGGGTTCCGCTGGCGCACAGGGGGCACCTTCTCCGGGCTGTACGCCCCAGGGCCCGGCGTCACCTCCAGACCTGTGGGAGCAGCGACACAGGGTTGACACAGGGCAGAGACACCCCCGTTCAAGAACCTTGTGTGGCTCCCCACCGTTCACAGGCATCCTGCGTCCGCTTGGGACGGTCTCCGCTTCCCATCCTCCGGCACGTTCTGCTTCCGGTCTCCATGGCTTCCCCTTCCTGTCCCTCCTCCCAAGAGCGGCTTCTCATTCCCCAGCCCCAGCCCCCACCGCCCCTCCTCTCCCCTGGCCTCCCCACACCCCCTTGTGGGCAGAACTCGCCCTCCTGGTCCTCCCAGGAGCCCTCCAGCCTGGAGCTTCCTGTCTCTAATCATGGCCACCCTGAAGTGCAAAGACATTCCTCTTGGGTCTGACTCCACCTCCACCCTGGGCCCTGTGAGACAGGAGACAGAGGACGCAGCAGCGTGTGGGGACTAAGCAGGTGGATGAGGTGGTGCAAGGGGTTGGGCAGAATGAATGGAGAGGGTGAGTGGACCCATGAGCACAGAGGGAAGTAATCCAGTCAGTGTGTGGAGTGGATGGGGGAAGGGATGGCGGGGTGGACAGAGGAGCGGATGTGGGTGGTGGGTGGGTGGAGATAGATGATGGGTTTAGGATGGGGGATGGATGGAAAGGTGGGTGGTGGATGGTGGGTAGGTGGAACGATCCTGGGCAGATTCGTGGGCATGTGAGAGGGCCTGTTGACGGCAGGAGGTATACTGGCTGATGGAGGAGGGGCATCCGGATGGCGCGTGCAACCATGGGTAAATCAGTGGAGGGGCTTGAGGGACTGACAGGTGCCTGACAGATGAGCAAGAGGTGAGCAGGCCAGTGGGTAGAAGAGGAGATGGTCAAGGGCTCAGAAGATGTAACGGTGAAGAGGAGGACGGGGAGCCATGGGCCCCTGAGGTCACTCCACTAGAACCCTGCATGTGGCTGCCTTTGGGCCCTTCCTCATCCCACACCCAGCATCCGGGTCCTCTGAGTCCCTTGGACTTCATCCCAGAGACAGCCGTGATCTGGGGGTGAGTGGGAGGGAGGTCACCCAGCCGGTACTCACCTCGACACTTGCCCCGGCCCTGCATGGAGAAGGCAGGAGTGCAGCTACGGCCGAACCGGGTGACCTTCGGGTCCAAGAAGTAGATGGGCCCTGGGCTGGTGTCCTGAGGAGGCGCTGGAGAGGGGCCAGAGTGTGAGGCCCCAGGAGAGGACGGGCGGCCTGGTAGCCCAGGGGATGTGGCAGCTGAGTCTGTACTGTCCCCCCTATACACCAGTCTCCTCACATTGTGTCCCCGAAGGAGACACAATGCCCTATACAAGCTGGGGTCCGGTTCTGCCCCTTCCCCAGCCTAGGGGACAGCAGACCATGCCCAGGGTCAGGAGTGCCAGGGCTACTTGGGACAGTCTGGTGATTCTCTTAGTATCCCAGTAACCTCCGGGGAAACGCCATTATGATCCCTTTCTCAGACATGGAGCTGAGGCCCAGGGATTTAGTTCAGTATTTCCAGCACCCCTCTTGCAAGCTCAAGGTCCTGAGTTCGATCCCTTGTACCCCCCCCAAAAAAAAATGGAGCTAAGAGAGGTGGCACATGCTTGTGACCCCAGTACTCAGAACCCGAGGCAGGAGGACCACTGTAAGTTGGAGTTCAAGGCACCGAGGGCTACACAGTGAGACCTTGTCTCAAAAAGAAGTGGAACCTCCAGTGAAGGAAGTCACCAGCAAGGACACGGCAGTTAAGACTCGGTGTTTGGTCTGTCCCCTGCACTGTCACGTCGCGCCCTGTTCTGCTTTCCCCTTCCTACATCAGCTCTCTGAAAACTAGTGTATTCCAGCCCATCACAATGTGGCCTACCTATGCTATGCTTCGTAGCTTTCCCTTCTTCTCCTGAGGCCTCTACCAAACTCCTATTCACCCCACAAAGCCCTGATGCAAAACTTCACCTCTCAGTCTACCCTGGACCTCCAGCAAATGATTTACTGTCCCCCTCAGGCAGCCTCCCTAGGAAGTCCCTGTCCTAGCGTGTTCACCACAGAGCAGGGACTCTTCACTATACTCACGAAAACTGTGCAAGAAGCAGGGCCCAGTGGGGAAACTGAGGCTCAGCACTCACTCTCATAGCTCGTTCACTGGGCACGTACAGGACCCGAGAACCATGGTAGCTGTTCTCCCCCATGGTGCTGGAGGTGAACCCAGGGCCTTCCAGGTGAGGCCCTGGCCCTGAGCCACAGCCTCAGCCCTGATGCTAACTTTTGTGTCTTTCTGTTTCATTTTACTTTTGAGACAGGGTCTCATTATGTAGCCCAGGGTGGCCTTGAACTCGTGGCGACCTGCCTCAGCCTCCCAACCGCTGCGCTGAACTGCTGTGGTGGTGCTGAGCTGATGTTAACATTTAACAGAAGCGGAAACTCGGATACAGAGCAAGTTAAGCAGTTTGCCTGGAGTCAGAACAGAAGCAAAACCGACGGGGCAAACAAAAACAGGTCTTAAACATGACACATCACTGCTGCTCCTTTCTCTTTACCACTAAGAAAACAGCAAGAGAGGGACAGCTGCTTCCTGAGGTCACACAGCCAGGGCAGGTGGGCAGGTCACCCCCAGCCCTGCCTGCTTCCAGCCTCAACCAGGCAGGTGCGGGCCCCTCCCCTGGGGGCCCTGGGCCCCAGCACCCCTCACCTTCACTGGGTCTCCTGGTGAGCGAGTAGGCAGGACCAGCCACCCTGGTGCAGTCGTGGTGGATGAAGCCCACGGTGGACGGCAGGATGTACAAGCCTGGGCCAGAGCCTGCAACCCAGAGGCAAAGTCACCCCGGGGCCAGGGGTGGAGCTGGGCCTGGGCTCCCACCCACCGAAACGGCAGCACTGAGGGCAGGAGGCTCTGCCCGCTGGGGAAAGTGTGACACCCATTATGAGCCAAATGCCGGTCACAGGGTGGGAGGGGGCTGGGGGTGGCGGCTACTCCTCCACGGGGGCCCTGGGGAGGCTGAGGCCAGGCACGGAGACAAGGCTGGGGGAAAGCTGCGGCCAGTTCAGAACCCTCACCACCGGGGAGACTCAGGCCCGGGAACAGGCCGTGGGTCTGAGCTGCAGTGAGTCACCGGCTCTTTCTTACAGCTGGAGAGACAGGGGCAGTCAGCGTGGGTTCCAGCCAGCGTCGCCCCTGACCTCGCGCCCTCCTCTCCAGCGGCTGCGTGCCCCTCCCCCCGTGCCCTGCCCCATGTTCCTCCCCTGCCCCCACCCATCCTGCGCAGGGAAACCGAGGCCGGCCCCACCTCGCCTGCCGGCACGCACCGTCTTCCGGGGCCTTCCGCAGGGTCCCCATGGCAGGCGAGGGGCTCCGGCCGCAGCTCCAGCACCCGGGGCCTGGGCGCTGTCCCCGGTCCTCGCAGCTCGCGCTCCCGTCCCGGTCCGCGGCCGGCAGCGCCTGGGCTTGCCACACCTCCCGCCGCCGCACAGACGGCCTCTTGTCCCCCGGCCTGGGCTGGGCTGAGCGGCCGGACGCTGGCCGGGAAGTGGGCTAGGATCGAGTGTCGGCCGGGTGGCCGGGTGTCCAGGGAAGAATCCGGTGTCAGCAGAGCAGGTCCCCAGAGAGAGGCCCCAGGGCGCCCGGCCACAAACCCAACACCCCAAGCCAGGCGGCCGCAAGGACACCGCGGGTCACAGGCGCGAGCAGCCCGAGGTCACTTGTCACTAGGCCCAGAGTGGAGCAGCCCTGACAGAAAAGCGTTTGTCGCTCCATTACCTGTCATCGGCAAGTACTTACTGAGCACCTGCTGTGCTCCGGGCTCTGTGTGGGGCGGGGGGGGGGGGGCAGACGAACTCACAGACCCGGGCTGACACCGTGGGGCTCCGCGGTCCCCCAGGACGGGCCGGGGCTCCAGGAGGCCTGCGGGGATTGACGTCAGCCCCGCGCAGGTCTGCGTTGCTGCCTCGCCAGCTACTCCTGGCTCAGGAAACTAGATTCAGGGCCACGTGTGGTGGCGCACGCCTGTGGTCCCAGCTCGCGGGCCCTCCCGTCAGTCCCAGCCATTCATCCATAGACTGAGCAGCCTGGTCAGCTCCGTGGAGCCCACATGCAGGGCAGAGAAAGAACCGAGGCAAGGAGGACTGTGAGAGCCAGCGCTGTGAGACAGGGAGCCTGGGAGAAGCCCCCCGAGGACACATCGCACGGGGCCCTGACGCAGAGAAAGGGGCCTCTGTGAGATACACGGACCCAAGGACCCCTGGAGGACTTGCTTTGACGCCAAGGGAGGTGGAGTTCAAGGGGGGCAGCAGGGCAGGGCCTGGACCGGTCGGAGGCGATCCTCATAGGCGCCCTCTGGTGGCGGTGGGGGGAATGCATCGTGGGCAGTGCCAGGACTGAGGTTAACTTGAGCAGGTCCAGGAAGATGCTGGGATGAACGGCCTAGGGACGATGGGAAGATGACAGGACAGAGATGGGAAGGATGGTGGGAGCACGATGGAGAGGTGATAAGAAGAATGAAGGGAGGCCGGTGGAGGGTGGGAGGGTGGTAAGTGGAGGCTGAAGGATGATGGAGGTGATGGAAGATGCTGGGAGGTGATAGGGATGAAGGGAGATGATGGAGGACGATGGGAAGTGATGGAGGGTGATGGGGAGTGATGGGTGAATGATGAAAGGTGAAGGAAGGATACGGAGGAGGATGTGAGGGTAATGGAAGTGACGATGCTGATGGAGGATGGTAGAGGCTGATGGAGGGTCATGTGAGGAAGCAGGAGGACAATGGTGCCAGTCCCATCTGTGAGGAGGGAAAGTGAGCTGTGGGTCTGCTTGAGTCTCTTTGGAAACCAGAAGCACTGGGCTGTGCATCAGTTTTTCCTGGGCTCGGAGACCCATGGGAGTTTGGCTCTCTAGAACTGGCACCTGCCAACCTCATCACACTTGTGTCAACCCCACAGAACATGCAACTCCAAGAGTGGCCCATGATGCCAGCATTGGGGTCCCGGGTGACAGTGATGTGCCATGGAGATTCGGTGGCTGTAACCAAGGGGCCCTCTCCAGGAGCAGAGGCTTGGTGTGGAGAGACAGGGCTGCTTGATAAATCATGTAGTATATGTTGGATTTTGCTGTGATCCTGAAAAAGCTCTGAAGTCTATTGTTTAAAATGCTGAAGTCCTAGGCATGGGGATTTAGCTCAATGGTTCCAGCATCTGCCTGGCAAGTGCAAGGTCCTATGTTCGATCCCGAGTATCACATACCACAGTGCCAGGCATGGTGGCTCATGCCTGGAATCCTAGCACTCAGGAGGCAGAGGCAGGAGGATTGCTGAGTTCGAGGCTTGCCTGGGCTACATAGTGAGTTCAGGGCCAGTCTGAATTACAAAGCCAGACCCTGTCTCATAAAATAAAATAAATTAAATTAAATAAATAAATAGCTGAAGTCCTAACTCTTAGAATATGCCAACAGTGCCTCGCTTGAAAATGGGATCTTTGCAGATTGAATCAGATTGAAATGAGTTGGTAATGGGTTAGAGTGATCCTGATATAGTATTTTGCATCTTTTATTTTTCTTTTTGGTTTCTTGACAGTCTCGCTAGGTAGCCCAGACTATCCAAACTCATAGTGATCCTCCGGCCTGCCTCAGCCTGACTGGAATGGTAGATGTGCCCCCCCCCCCCGTATTTTGTGCCTTAAGAGAGGAAACTTCCGAGACAGAGACACAGAGAAGACACAAGTGAAGAAGACAGAGCCAGGCAATACACTGAGCTGCCCAAGACTAGTTGAAATAAGGAAGGGTCCAGAGGGAGCCCAGCCCCACTGACACCTTGACTTTGGACTTCCGGACTTCAGAGCCATGGCAGAAATTCCCATTGTTTAAGACACTCAGTCATCACACTTGGCTGTGAGAGTCTGAGAAAGTGTACAGATGGACTTCCTAGCTGGCCTGTGAAGAGTGAATGGGTTCCATGGGCAGAAAAGGAGGGCAAGGGCATTTCAAAGTCACTGCATGTTCCTGGCCCCCGGCCACGTGGGTGGGATGGCTGCCCCCTTCCCGGTAGGGCCACCTTCCTCAAAATCTACTGTCCCCTTGGTGACCCCAGACACAGGCCAGCTCTGCAATGTGGCCAACAGGTATACTGGCCCAATGCCACTATGCCCAGCGCAGGGTCAGCCCCTCCGATCTCCAGCGTCCCCCTGCCAGTGTCCGCTCACCCTCCACCCCGCCTCCTCCTCTGTTCCAAGGAGACCATTATGAAATTTTCAGAGAACCCAAGCAGGGAGGTGCACAACTGTCCACCTGTTAGCCCTGGAGAGGCTGAGGCAGGAAGATCAAAAGTTGGAACCCAGGGGCCGGAGGGTTAGCTCAGTGGTTCCGGAGCCTGCCTCGCAGCGCAAGGTCCTGAGTTCAATCCCTGGTAACCACATACAGTGCTGGGCGTGGAGACTCACGCCCACCAGCAATCAATACCACATACCACAGTGCCGGATGTGGTGGCTCACACCTGTAATCCCAGCACTCGGGAGGCAGAGGCAGGAGGATTGCTGAGTTCCAGGCTTGCCTAGGCTACTTAGTGAGCTCAGAGCCAGCCTGAACTACAAAGCGAGACCCTGTCCCAAAAAAAACAAAACAAAACAAAACAAAAAATGTTGGAGCCCAGTCTGGGCTACTGAATAATTAAGTGAGACCCTGTCTCAAATTTTTAAAACACTTAAATATGGCCGGGGCTGTAACCTTGTATAAAATCCCACACCCACAGACATCCTCCCTGGGCCAGTTCGCTTCCACAACCACGTCCAGCGTGAAACAGACGGCTTTGTGTCTTCCGTGCACCTGTGCGTGTGCACATTTGATCGCATGCAATCTCCACTCTTGCTGTGGGGCACAAAGTATGTGCCAGCCTTTGGGAACGAGTTACTTCTGCTTGGAGTACATTTGCTGCTGCGGTTACCATAACTAATCACAGACTCATGCTTCAAACACCACAAGTTTATCAGCTCATGTCTCCCTAGGACCAGACGCGCACAGGCCTCCCAGCCCGGCTCCAGGCGCAGCAGCAGGGCTCGGAGAACCGGGTCGCTGCCTCCCAGAGGTGGCCGCAGCCTCAGCACATGGCCATCATCTGCAGAGCCGGCCGCACGGCGCCCTCAGCCCCTCAGCCTCTCACCCCCGTCTCCTTCAGGACAAAGGTGGGGTTTCTTCCCACTACACGTCAGCAGGAGGGGAGATCCTAGCACTGACCCGAGGGAGACTTTGGGCTTCCCAGTCACCGGGAATCACAGGGTCCTGGCACATCCCAAGGATCACAGGGCCGAGCACATCCCAAGCCTGGACCTGGGCCTCCGAAGGATGGGTTCCACCTCACATACTACACACATGCACACACGCATACATACACAGGTACATACTCAGGGACACATGAGCACATGGACATGTGCAGAGAGACAGGGCTGCACATCCTGGGGTGCAGCACTATATGGGGGTTGGGGCCCGGGGCCTTACAGCGCCGTCATCCCCAGCCTTTCTTATTTTGTATTTTGAGCCAGGGTCTCAATAAGTCACTACATTCACTGTCCAGGTTGGGCTGAAACTTGAGATTCTCCTGCCTCAGCATCCCAGAGTGCTGGGATGACAGGCCTGCACCACTACCCAGCTAGGCCTCATCTTTGTAGAAACCCATCCTGAGGGTCACAAGCAAGGCTGTTTCTCCCAGGAGGCCAGGTTTCCGGGGTGACCTGCTGTTTTCTGTGTCCCTGGCACACAGCAACAGCAAGAGAGGAGGTGGGAGCTGGTGCTCGCGGGTGATGCCTCCATGCCCAGGGCCAGCTCTGCCTCTGCCCTCCCAGCCGCCAGGATCTGTCACTGCCCCCTTCCCCAGGCGGGCGGCCTGCCTTTGTTCTCCAAGTGGCAGCCAGTCACCTGACCCACTCACGTGCCTCCGGGGCTGCCCGCCCTCCGTCCCACGGGGCGCTAACAAAGGAGCCTTGTCTTCCCCCGACACCCCCAAGGATGCAGAGAACCTGCAGGCTCCTCAGAAAAAAGCTGCCGTCCACAGAGGTCAGTGAGGATCTGAGCTCAGCAGCTAAGATCAGGGCCCCAGGCTGGCAGGTCCCCTCGCCTTTCTGTGGTACTGGGGACTAAACCCAGGGCCTTCTCGCTGAACTCCATCCCCAGCCTTTTCTTTGTTTTTCTTTTGGAACTAAGTCTCACTCAATCACTAAATTCCCTGGGCTGGGCTGGAATTGCGATCCTCCTGCCTCAGCCTCCCAGAGTGCTGGGATGACAGGTGCGTGCCGCCACGCCTGCCGCAAATCCACCTTTTACAGACAGGATATTGAGGGCTGAAGGAAAGGAGGGCTCATGTGTGGAAAATAAGGGCGCCAGAGAGGGGTCTTTCCCTCTCCCTCAGATGTGTCTCTCCATTAAACCCAGTTTGGCAGGGGCTTGCTGCACAAGGGTAGGCGGGGCCATGAATGCTGAGATGCGGGGAAGCTCATGAGCTGGCTGATGCCACCCTAGCAGTCGGTCACACTGGGTGGACTTACACCACAGGAACTGGCATCAGCTCCAGATCAGGGCTTCCTACTTTGCAGAACCAGTCCTTCAGGTCCATCAGCAGGGCACTGCCTGTTTAGGATGCTTAGGGTTTGCAGGATTTGGGCCCTGAATATCCCCCAAATGCCCCTATTTTAAAGGTTTGGTCCTGTAGTGATGGAAACTTTAAGGCTGACCCTTGTCAGTCATGGTGGTGCACATCTGTCATCCAGCAGACACGAGGGTCATTCAAGCCCAGCAACTTAGCCTCGGCAATTTAGTGAGGCCTTGTCTCAAAAGAAAAAAGAAAAAGGACTGGAGATGTAGTTCAGTGTGAAGGCTGGGTTCAGTCCCCATACCACAAAAAAAGAAAAAAGAAAAACCATGTTGAGTTAATGATTGATGTCAACGCTCTCATATTCTAAAACACCAAGGGCCTCTCCACAAAACCATCACCTCAGGTAGGACCCGAACTTCCAGCACTACTGGGTCAATCCCAGAATGCCCTGCAAACCTTAAGTAAAGCACTTCAGTTCCCCAGACCTTCCCCCAACCATGTGAGCCCTAACCCCAGGGCCCATCCCAAGACTCCATCCTAGCAACAGTGCCTGGTGTCCACCAACAAAACCCTGCCATCATTACCCCAGCTCCTTAACAACAAGCCACTGCCATCATGATCCCAGTTCTCTAGCACCAGGACTCTTGTCATAATCTTAGCTCCTTAGCAGAACGCCCGCCATGGCAACAGGGCCCCGCCACAAGCAATAGAACCCTGCTCCCTAGCAACAGGGTCCCAGACTTATCAACATGATATCAGCCCCTAGCAACAGCATCCTAGGCTTGGCAACGTGGTCCCAGACCTTAGCAACAGGGCCCCAGCCCTGGCAACATGATCTCAGCCCCTAGCAACAGGATCCCAGCCTTGGCAACGTGATCTCAAGCCCTAGCAACAGGAAACCAGCCTTGGCAACATGATCTCAGCCCCTAGCAACAGGATCCCAGCCTTGGCAACATGGTCCCAGGCCTTAGCTCCATCACGCCAGCTCCTGGGAGATGCAAACCCGGAGTGAGGAGATCATCAGCACGTAGTGCACGATTCAGGTCTCTGGTAAGGCAGATGATGCGCATATTCAGCAGGCACCTACGACTTCCAAGCCACCAACAAGACCCTCTAGCCCAAGGGTCTCAGTCCCCAGAGCACAAAGGTGAACAAAGTTTCTCATAGAGAAAACCAGGAGCGAATGGAGCATGGCAGTGGCTGTCCTGCCGCCTTCTGTCGCCTGACAGACCCTCCAGGGACTCCTCCTTCCCGCAGGCGACCCACTGAGTAGAGCATGATCCCTTGTGGGGCACGGACCGCGGGAGCCCAGGGCGAGGGCGTCGAATCCTACTCACTAGAGGGTCAGGGGCTGGCCCAGAGTTGTGGGCGGGGCCTGGACACGGTTGGAGCGCAGGTGGAAAGGGCGGGGCATTGGCTTGGAGGAGCCATTCTGGACCTCCGAAGGGCAGGGCCTGTACACAGAGGGGGCGGGTCGTGGCTGGTGGGAGGGGCCAGCGCGGGTTGGGGGAGGGGTTGGGCGGGCTCTCCTCGGCGAAGAGAGGTGGGTTGTGGGGGGGCCTGTCACGCTGGGGAGCAGAGGGGCGGACGTGGGCCGCCTGGCCCAAAGCGGCCGTCCCTTGCTGTCTGCAAGGACAGCGGCCCCCTGAGTGCCAACAGGAATCTCCGAGCCTGGCTTTGAAAGTGGCCCTGGCCTCCCACCCTGAGCTCTGCTCAGGAACCGGTCTGTTCCACCCACGACCCCTCTGTACGCCCGGACGCCCAAGCTGGGGGTACAGCCGGCTTCCCAGCCGTCAGATCCCTGACCCGAGACCCCTCCCAGTTCCTCCCTGTGCCGCTCTGAATGTGTTCTTCATCCCAGACCCCAGCTCCCTGGCTACCAACCTGCCCCTGAAATGGCAGTGGGCACCCCTAGCGGTCTGCTCTGCTCTGGGGGTGACTGATCCCCCCAGCCATCGCCCCGCTTACAGTCAGAAGCTCCGTTTTTCCATCTCTCACTACCTCCTCTCTCCCAGGCCCCCAGGGCGCCGGGCCTCTGCATCCCAGTCCACTCAAATGGGGCGTCCTGGGCACCACAGGGTGCTCAGCAGAGTCCCTGGCCTCCACCAGCTCCACGTGGCAGCACCCGCAGTCCTAACAACCTCCAATGTACCCTGACATCGCCCCGAGCCCTCTGGGCTCTGAACTGGGGCCCAGTGAGACCCTTGGACCCACCCTCTGGGGAACAGCAGGAGAAGGGACTGACCTTTGGTACTCTGGCTCTCAGCTGAGGTTAAGGAAACTCACCTTAAAGACCACACAGCCACCGACAGGTACCGTCCTGGCTACAGGGCAGCCACAGCGGCCGGAGGCAGCCTGGGGACTCTCTCACCTGGCCACCAAACAGGTGCCCTGTGTGTTCTGATGGCTCACACAACCCTGAATGCGGCTTGCCAGGCAGACTCAGCTGCAAGAAGAAGCCACACTGCAAAAAGGAAGAGAAATGGGTGAAAAATGAAATGAAGGGCTGGAGATTTAGCTCAGTAGTTCTGGCACCTGCCTCACAAGCACAAGGTCCTGAGTTCGATCCCAGTAACCACATACAACAATGCTGGGTGTGGTGACTCACAACCACCAGCAATCAGTACCACAAACCACAGTGCCGGGTGTGGTGGCTCACGCCTGTCATCCCAGCACTCAGGAGACAGAGGCAGGAGGATGGCTGAGTTCCAGGCTTGCCTGGGCTACATAGTGAGCTCAGGGCCAGCCTGATCTACAAAGGGAGACCGTGTCTCAAAAAAAGAAAAAGAAAATGCTCATTTCAGGCCAGGGATTTAGCTCAGTGGTTCCAGCATCTGCCTAGCAAATGCAAGGTCCGGAGTTTGATTCCTAGTACCACATATCACAACCCTAAGCATGGTGGCTCATGTCTGTAATCCTAGCACTCGGGAGGCAGAGGCAGGAGGATTGCTATGGATTCAAGGCTAGACTGCACTTCATAGTAAGTTTAGGGCCAGTCTGAACTACAAAGTGAGACACTGTCTCAAAATGCTAAAAAAGAAAATGCACATTTCACCTTGCAATCTTGTCCCCCTCTCAACACCCTAACACTTTTCCAAACTCCCAACCAAACCCTGTCCCTCTCCTGCACCAAAGCCTCGGGTCACCTCCTTCTTCCTCTGCTCCACATTTCTCCTACCCCCTTGCCCAGCCCAGACCACACCTGGTTCACTGGTGCACTCACCGCTCCGTTGGGGCAAAGATGGGCTGGCTAGTCATGGTTTCCCCATTCAATCCTTGAAGCCAATTCCCTTCCTCTAGGGATAACAGCCCCGAGGGCTGGACTCACTGCTCTCCCTCGAGCCCTGACCCTGCAGCTTCCAAGACAGTTAACATTTAATCAGATTCCAAATGTGCTTATCACATCTTACATTCCCATGCCGCCATCTGTCAGGAAAGAGGGTTCCTCTGCATAAAAGAGTGCCCAATCACTAATGGGCCCTTATTTCTCAAACTGCTTCAAGCAGCCAGATTCCCCTTCAAAACAAGACTCATACATTGCAAGAGTCATCAGTCTTTCGCTAACCCCATCTCACACAGTAACACTTGGGCGGACACTGAGGTCAGGCAAGCTGCACTTAACCCTCCCCTGTCACACAACTTCCTGCCATTATTCCCGTCACCCATCCATATGACAAAACAGAAAAACAAACATGGCTCCAGCAGGGGTCCACTCAAATAGGAGACTGGCTTCTTCTACAAGGCCACCGCATTGTGCCCAGTACATTCTGGAGCTGGCACCTTTGTGTCATATACCTACGTGCTGATGCCTCTTGGTATCCTCTGCATAATCTTGCTGTTTGGACCCTTTCTGTTCCGCTGTTTTCAAAATTCTTTTGCAGGAGCACCTGAGGTCTTCAACAGCCTGAAAGTAGGTGGGCTTGTCATGGCTGGGTGTCAGCCCTTCACATCTGAAGACCCCCCTGCCTCTGCCTACCGGGACAGCCTTTTGAGGCTCCCCCTTCAATGTTCCTTTACAGCAGGAAGCAGATTCCGAAGAAGAGACCTTTCCCCCTGTTCCATAACAACAAAAGGCTGGAACGCTAGAGCCACCCCTTACAGAAGGGCCCCTAGACTGTGCCAGATTCAAAATGGCCTCTTCCTGTGCGCTGAAGGGCAGCCTGTCAATAAACTCCTTAACCTGCCACCCAGGCCAATCCAATCTCGACCCCCCCAAATGCTGTCCCTACTCTCAAGTCCTCCTGCAAACCCCACTCCACTTCCCAGTGCCCACTCTTGCCATGGTGCAAGGCAGCCCAGCAGCTTTGCACCCCCTTGGAAGCCTAGCCATGGGTGTTCCTGTTCCTTTTGCTCATTTGTCTCTCGGGGACCCAGCAGAAGGGCCTGGCGACCCTCTGTGGGACTCCTAATGACAGCAGTTACCATGGAGGCATCCATACCCTACTATCACCAGGTTGTAAGCCCTGTCTGGGATGCAGCTGGGCACTGCATTTGCCAGGCCCAGCATGGCAACCAGCCTGGCCATTGTCACCTACCTGGAATGGGAATATGGTGACACACAGGAGGTACCGCTGGCTTTGGGCTGGGCACACGTGGTTTTTTTGTTTTTTAGGTTTGTTTTTTTTTTTGAGACAGGGTCTCACTTTGTAGTTCAGACTGGCCCTGAGCTCACTATGTAGCCCAGGCAAGCCTCGAACTCAGACATCCGCCTGCCTCTGCCTCCTGAGTGCTGGGATTATAGGCATGAGTCGCGAGGCCTGGCACTGTGGTATGTGGTACTGATTGCTGGTGGGCATGAATCACCACACCCACTATTGCTGTATGTGGTTACTGGGGATCGATCCAGGGACCTTGCGCTTGCTAGACAGGTACTAGAACCACTGAGCTAAATCCCCAGCCCCAGACAGGGTTTTTATTCTCTGTGGAGGCCGAGTCATAGCCTGTGCAGCCCATGCGCTGGGGTGGTTGTCTCCTGGAAGCAAGCAGACCCCTTCTCTGTGAGTCCACTGCCCCTCTGTGAGTGACCCCAAGGACCAGGCAAAGTGGTGGCCAGGACCTGCAGGTGAGTCAGGACCAAAGAGCGTCTCCGCCATTATCCTCTGAGCCAGGAACAAGAAACGAC
>PVIC010046301.1:0-14283 GCA_004025085.1 Thryonomys swinderianus
AATAAAAATAAAAACACCAACATGTAATATGATAAAAGGAAAGAAAAGTAACAAATGTTACAGCAAACTTTATCACAGTCTAGTCCCTAAGACATGAAAGTACTACACTGAGCCAAATAAAAAATATATAGGTAAGAAGTTAATGTATCTGTTTGTTACATTATGGAAGACATTGATCTTGCTATACCAAAATAGTAAATCTGAGTACTGCCGCCTCTGGAGAAGTTTGTATTCTGGAAAATACAGTGCATATACAACCTAAAATAATGTAGTATCTAAATGTATTTTGCCGGGAGATATTTGTTATCACAAAGTTTGAAGATTACCTGAATATTCTACTCAAATAAAAGAAGCTAAGTGTACTAATAAAAGTATTTGCTTTCTAAATTTAGTTAACAGGCACTGATATTTTCCTTTCAGACTTGGCCTTGACTTTGATATTTGTCATATACCCAGAAAATGTCTATTTGCCTTGGGACTAATTTTGGATGCCTTCCTGTCATATGAGAAAATATGTTTTTGGGTCAGTTAAATATGATAAAAATGTTACCCTGAAATTATCTCAGGCTTAAAAATAGCACTGACTTTGGAAAGAATATTTTCCAGAAGGAGTCAGGCTCTGGTAGCATTGTGCTGTAGAATTTAAGAGCTCATAAAGTTTGAAGGAGAGAGGGGGGGGGGGAGGACTTAATTCAGTCTGACCTATTTCATTTAAAAGTTTTAAAACAAATAATGTCCTTGCACTACAAATCAGGTAGGTATTTGGAATCTTATTTTTTATAAGAAACAGCCTCTTTTTTGGTTGCTTTGTAAGTCATTTACTAATTTTCTACTAATTTACTTAAAATATTTTCACTGTTTTATGAACAGCTTGTTTGATCTTTCACATTTGCAGACTGATTACACTTATCACATTTAAAGAAATTGTAGGATTTAGAAGGATGTCTTGCATGAGTTGTGTTCACTTCTGCAAACAAGTATTTGCCAAGTGCCTGCCACACAATGTAGAAAGAAAAGAGAAACTTTTTTTTAATGTATTCGTGTGTAGTCTTTAAAAACTGCCCCACTGTATGTAATTTATGAAAATAACACAGCTACTCAGAGCTTGTATAGGATGTTTTAACCAGTTGGTAATTTTTCACTGCTAGGTTATTTTTGTTTTATTAACTTATTTTTTCTAGCTGTCAGTTCCTAAATCACTGAACACAAACTAAAATGGATGCATTGAAAGCCAATTATGTACTTGTGGTTAAATATTTAATCCTAAGTGCTCTCTTATCAACAAACTTTTCTTTGTCTTCCTTCCCTCTTTTCTTCCTTTCTTCGTGTGTGTGTGTGTGTGTGTGTGTGTGTGTGTGTTTTCTTTTTTAGGACCTGGGGATACTGAAAGTGGGCCATATGAAGCGAATTCTCCAGGGAATTAAAGAGTTTGGAAGGAGCACTCCCCAGTCTGAGGTGTAATCGTATTGGTGCTATTCACTGGAAGAGAAGTAACTGATGCTTAATACAGAATTCTTGGAAGCAATTGGCCAAGCTTATTGTTTTCTGCATCGATAAGTAAGCACCACTGAAGCACCTCTATGGCTTCATATTTTCCTGTGGGTGAAAATTTTGATTTGAGATGTAAGCAAATATGTTCGTGTCAAAAATACATTCCATGAAGCCATTTTCTTACTGTGCAAACCTGACATGTTTAAATATGCTCATAATAATTTGAAAAATAGGACTCTGAAATATGACTGCAATGTCTAAAAGGTGGAATGGCTGTTTCCTTTGATCTGGTCTTATAGAAGGCTCTTTCTGTGCAACTACATCACAGTATGTGGTTAAAATTTCGATTTCATTATTGGAAGTATTAACTTTTCCCTTAAAACCATTGGTTAGGGGACAAGATATAAGTTATATTTTCCATGTTAGATCAGTATCACCTCAGGTTCCCATTGGTCAAAGAATATGGTTAAACAAACCCATCAAATACTATAAATAATGCAAACTTATTGCACGGTTTTTCTGCCTGATTTGTCTTTCCTTTTCTTGCATGTCATATATAATATTATAATACTTTATAGGTTAATGTCAGCTTTAATGGAATTTATTTATTACTTCCCAAGTACCTCTTTGTGGCCTAAGGGCACTACATTATTTTGTTCTTTGGTGTGGATTTACAACTTGTATACATCTGATGTAAGCCAGTTTTATTTCAATCTGTCATAAACTGTAGGTGTGCACATTAAGAAAATGCTATGGGTATTTTCATAAACTTACATGCTCTTTTGCCTAACAAAATTTATTATGGTTATCCAAGCCACATTCCCTACATTTTGACCCTATATTTTCATTTCAATCTAATAATTATACTTTGTTTGAATTTAAAACAGACCGTTGCCATCTAGGAATTCTCCAAGATCTCACCCGAGATTTGTACACTTATTGGTTCCCCCAGACTCACCCACTAGCTTCAGTGACTTCTGGTACAAACTTCCCAACAGAAGAAATTTAATTTTTTCTTAAAGGCTTTATATTATTATTTCATGGAATTCCTATATTCTGTCAGGTAGATATTATTTTTCTAAGCCACTATATATCAGTATTGCTCATTAGATGTCAACATTACAATGATCAAATAAATCCTTGAAAACCAAAGACATCTTATCAGAAATTCACAAAAATATCCTTAAGGAAGATTTCTTCAGCCGTTGTATCCAAGAAATTAATTTTTAAAAGCTTGGGGCTGGGGATTTAGCTCAGTAGCAGTGTGCCTGCCTCAGAAGCACAGGGTCTTGAGTTTGATCCCCAATAGCTAAAAAAAAAAAAATTCTTTATAAGAAAAATAAACAGGGTACTGACCTAATGGTGACTATTTTCTGTAACCTGGTAGGTGCTCAATAGATATACCTACACACACACATATGTGTGTGTACACATGAACATTTATTCCTACACACACATAGGTGTATATACACATGAACATTTATTATGTATATGCATTCATATACATATGATATTGAGACATTATTTTCTAGAAAATTATCATTTTGCCCAGCATTTAAAGATAAATATTATTAGACATGATAAGTATTTCAAAAGAATTTAGCTATTTGACAGTTAATTCTAATTTATAATTTGACTAATTACCAGTAAAATCACAAATTTTATTTATTTTTAAATAAAGGCTAGAAATGTACGTCAGTGATACAGCCCTTGGCTCGTATGTGTGAGGCCCTAGTTCATTCCTCAGCACTATGAAACCAATGAACATACTGGTTTCCTGACCAAGTACGTCTGACCATATACTTTACTTATGTTCTTGACAAATGGAAATTTTCTAAAGGGAATTTAGACCAAGTAGTTTAAAAGGATAATACTATTTTGGCCATTGATAGCTTTAATGAAGGCAAAAGTCTCCTTTTCCAGTCCCTTTGGTAGTCCCCACCTAATACATGTCCACTCTAAGTTGTTTGCTATGAATTCTAAATTCCAGGTGCCAGATGTCCAGAGCTCTCCTGAGATCCCAGATCCCTGTCCAGCTTTTAGGAAAAGCAGGGAAGGAACTGTAATACAAAGAATGTATTAATATGAAAAGCTTTATTGATTTTCATCCTCCCCATACTTGCCTGCCAATAGAAAAGATTCTCAAGTGATTATGTTTTTCTGAATTTAAGAGTATATATAGATGGTTGAATTTTTTGTTTAGTGAGTTTTTTACTCTTAGGTAACTTCTCTTATATAATTAAAATCTCAGTTAATCAAAATTGAATTTGCCAGAATTTTCCTAAAATGGATGAGAAAATCCTTTAAAATGACAATTCAGTGATTCTAGTTGCTAGATGACAGCTGTTTCTCTATAAGCTGTGTCTGCATGTGTCTGTGCACAATTCAGATGACTTCATTGCCCCCTGTTTGCCAGTGTGGTGCCCTTCGAGCCACCTTAACCCCTGTTGGTATCATGGAGAAATCTTATGCCAGATAGGGTTTAAAAACACGAAGCAGAAACTGCTCCTCCCTGGAATCAATCAGCCTGGGGCATGCAGATGAGGCCTCAGTGCATCTCAGGGCAGCTGTAATTGTCATCTCTCCTTCCCTTAGGGTTTTCCCTGCCTGGATGATTGGGAGGTAGGCAGGAGAGTCACAGCCCAAATCTACTTCCTTTCACTTTCTTTTTCCTGAAAAGATTTTGCTTTTCAAGAAGGAAAAGGATACTGCCTAAGTAAAATTCCACAATATTTCTCTTCGTTGACTATCCACTTCCCTTTCTGAGCTTCTCTGCCTTTCCATGTTTCCACATGCCCCATCCTAAGTAGCTGCTCAAATTCTCACTGCCTTCTACTGTCCTTTCCCAATCAACTGCCACCTACAAAATAACCTGTTTGTATCTTCTTAACTTAAAGGTGTTAACAAGAAAAGTTTATATATTTGCATGTTATAAAAAATTGCTAATAATTTAAGTGATGAGTTAGGTTATTTGGGAACTGGGATGCTAATTTCTCTGGCTGAGGAGCAGTAATTCATGAATATCTAGGTCTTTGCTATTTAATGTGATAGCCAGTAGCCACAAGTGACTGTTACATTAGAAATTTAATTTCTCAGTTGTACTTGCCACAGTAACCATAAAAGATAGTACAGATAAAGAACTTTTTCACCATTGCAGAAATTCTGTTGGACAACATTAAGGTAGAATATCATCACTACTCAAAATGGTAGTCCATATACCAGTTGCACACATATCACCTGGGAGGTTATACAAATTCAGAATCTCAGGTCTGTTCCAAGAATGCTAGGTCAAAAGCTTCTTTTCAACAAGATTAGACAATTAACATTGGCCTACATCCATTTTATCCTTAATAAATATTAGGAATCTGAGGTTTTCAGAACTCCCTGTAACAGCTTGTTCTTCAACCCACTGTTCTATCAATTCTCTTAACTGATTCTAGAAATAAGCTGAAACTCATTCATCACTATAGCAGAATTTTCTTCTCAATCCTTATCCTAAATTCTAGTTTTATACAGGCCTTCCCTACTCAGGGAAGCAAAGGCAGTTTTGGTAGCAAAGGCAGTTCACAGAAGGCTGGCTGACAAACACAGCTGGCCTCTCTCCAGGCCCACAGTCAAATCTAAGCCATTAACAGTCCTCATTCATTCTGTTTGTTGCTCATGTGGCACGTTCATTTGTTTGTGACTTAGGTCAGGAACATTTCAGTAAAATAAGTACTGAGATAAGTAAGAACTGTTCATTCTCTTGAAACTCACACACTTTCTTTTTCCCTTATCAGTAGATTATCCTCTTGATATAGTTGATGCTTGAGAACCCATAGAAGCATACATGTTAAATGATCATTAGGCATGCAAAGAGGGGATCCAATTGATTACAAGTGAAATGAATATGTCATTTCAATCCTCCAAGTAGACATGTTTTGCTAGATTTGAGTGTTTTTCATTTGGTAAGTGATTTCACATGGTTAATAATTCTTTTAAAAAATAATTCTTTAAAATAGTGCTTGAAAACAGTGTAGCACATTGGCTCTGAAATATAAATTTTTAGATTCTTTAGATCTTTTACAATGACCTATTGTAATGCATCCATCACTTAATAATTTTTACATACTGATATGATTTAGCAAAACATAACTACCTAGATAATCTCTTGCTGATTTTATGGATAAAGATTTTAGACTTCCTGGAACCTAAAAATGAAATAGTCATACAAAACACCACTTTGAAAAGTACGGGCATTCCTTCTATACTTCATTTCTAAAGTAAGTGATGTGTTATCTTCTACTAACTAACAATACAGTGAACTGTCATGTTCTAAGGATATGAATTCTTTAATTAACAAAACATCTTTTCACTTTGGCATCCAGGTGTCTCCAGGGTCCACCACTTTCACAAGGTGAATTCATCCTACATCTTTCACTTATTTGTTGGATAGACAATGAGCTTAGAGTTGGGTAATACAAGTGACATTTTAAAACACCAGGCTCTCCCCAGCACAAAGAGAGAAAGAGAGGGAGGAGAGATGAGCATTTTTTGAGTGGCAGGTGTGACTAATGTACTAGCTTCCCCGGTGGTTGGTTCCTTCCCCTGCTTAGCCTGCACACTGCTCCTCTCACTGCACCCTCCTTGTGCAGTGGGGCCTGGGTCTCTTGTCTGTGCTGGGGGATTTCTCGGTACACGTCTGTATCACCGTCTGTGACACAGCAGTACTGTGATGCCTTTGCAGCAGGATGACTTCCTAAAGAGGCAGCCAAAACTTTGTAAAGGTGATGTTACTGGTTTCTGAAACAAGCAAAGCATTATTTTTTCTCTAATATTATTTTCTTTATTTTTTACAAGTTTTGTTTAAGGACATTTATGTTAGAAGGGGAAGAAAAATCTAAAGTGTATCATTGAAGAGAGCAGAGATCAGAGATAGCTGGACTGTACCTATTTGTATAATTCCTATTATTTTTAGGGAAAAAAAGTGAATAAAGTCACTGAGACTGCATTAACTCAGTAGCAATGTTTAGGATAATTTTCACATTATATAATATAGATGCTCAGTTCTTTTTATGTAACTAAGATGTCTATTTATTTACATATTTTCCTAATTTTTTATGCACTTCCAAGTTTTAGTTGGAAAATACAAACCAACCCACTACGTAAAAAATTTTAAACTTCACACATACCTTTTACCTTTAGCTACAAGCTATTCATTCTGTATAGGAATTTGTAGTCTACATATTTCACCATAACTGCATTTCAAGTATAAAATAACCAAACCTAACAACATATGGTTACTTCTAAGATGCATTAAAATAAAAAATTGCAATACTCAGTAACTGATGCTATTAAAGTAAGATAATGCACTTGGATATACAAGCTAAAAAGAAAAAAGAATATTTTATGGCCCTTAATGTTTGATTGCACTATTTCACACAGCTTAGCTATATCTATTTCTATATTCTTTAAGTATTAAGCTAATGTATAAAAAATTCTGACAGTTCTGGTAACTGGTAACTAGTGCTGTGAAAGGTTTTGGTATTGTAAAATTCCCTGTTTTGTCAGTTATATGTTGTATACTGAAGATGACTAGTACCTTGGGGTAATATATTTATCAAGAACTGGGAAAAATGATTATTTTCAAATCTTCAAGTAAATTGTATCAAATATATTTCTTTCTCTTAAGAGTGATGAAAGTCACTTTTATTTAACATGTCTATTTATAAAACAGGTTTCTCATTTTCTGATTTTCATATTAAAAAGTTTCTTATCTTTTTATACCAAAATAGTTATCATGCTGGTTATTCAAACTGCCAAGTTGTGTTTTAGCTTGCAGAACTTTGGGCAGATAAAATATTTAATAACAAACAAATATAAAAGCTTTGTATATTTTGTGGTTTTCTGAGCAGGACTTTTACTTTTGAACTTCTCCATTTGAAGGCAGTGCCACCATCAGCATCATCAGTCGCAGGCAGTATTATAATCCTTTGAAGAAAGTGTTCACAAGTTGTATAAATCAGTGCATTTATTTATTGTATTGTGAAATTTAACCTTTATACAAAATGCATATTCTGGCTCTTTTCCTTTTTACTCTTGTTGCCTAGACTGTAATAGCTCTATTAAGGATTTTACTTATATACTTGAAGTTACTCATTTCTGTCAAACAGATGCCCTGGTTTTTTCCTTGTAAAAAGTAATATTCTGTACTAGCTGAACAGTTATAGGAACTTTGTAAAAAATGATTTTCATATCTAGGATATCAAAAAAGGTTAAAGTCAAAAGAAATCCCCATTACTAAGAATTTGGTGTATACAAGAGATTCACTGAACTATTTTTGTCAATATACATCTTCAGTTTGTAACTTTTTCCTGTGACAAATCTTCAATTTATGTTATAAGATAAGTTCCCATGACTGTGCTGCCAATATGGCATTTAAATGAACATTAAGAATCATGAATTGGGGCTGGGGATTTAGTTCAGTGGTTCTGATCCCTGCCTTACCCCCACAAGGGCCTGAGTTTGATCCCTGGTACTAAAAACAACGACAACAACAACAAATACAAACAAACAAAAGAATCATGAATCCCTAAAAATATCACATACATCTTCCAGCCAGCTCTTGGTTCTGAGATATAGGGTGTGTGTGTGTGTGTGTGTGTGTGTGTGTGTGTAAACACTTACATTTCTATTTACATGTGACTCTGGGCTCTCTCACCACAAACAGTAACCAAGATTGGGTAGTGATTTATTTGTTGTTGTTGAGTAAAACAATGTGATTTTGATTGAGTCTTGAATCATTTTAAAATATATTCTTCATTCAACTGTTTAAAAACCCTCAAATTTAAAACAATGGCATAACATACCACAGATTAAAATGACCCATTTTCAAGGAAGAAAAACCTTCCCACTTAATAGGAAGCAGTATGTAACAACAATAAAAAAATCACCTTAGCAATCCCTATCTATTTTGCAATAGGCCAATTGTGAGCTATTTACAAATTATAAGAGATTAATAATTGACAGTAATTATTTTGGTGGGGTACCAGAAATCGAACCCATCCGCTTGTGCTTGCAAGTTAGACACAGTGCCACTAGGCTAAGTTCCTGGCCCCTAACAATTTTAAAGATTAAGATTTTATATTAATTTTACTGTTCCATAACCAATTATTGAAGTTGGAAAAATGAAAGAAGTGAGAAACATGTAGAAATTACAGGAAAAAAGACCTTGAATTGGTATTTTAGCAGATTTGGAAACACTTTGAATGTGGAATAGTTATCTTTCACTTTGTTGTCGAAACAAAAAGCACATATGAGATAGGGTAAGCACAAGACCACAAAAATAAAATATTGTAATGATAAAGTCTGAGAGTTTATCTAGATCTTATTAAAATGAACAGTGAATTCAGGGAGCTAATTTTACTATTGAAATTTAGAAGTTAATTAAGGAGGTGGTTCTATAATTAATTATCCAAGACATTGGATGGACCACACGCAAGTGTTTGATATAGGGACAGTAGTCTGTGCTTTCTTGGGCTAGTGAGAGCTGTAGGAATAACTTGTCAGACGGACTTAGCAGGTTCCTGTGAAACAAAAGAACACTTGTAAGTGTGTATCAGACCATGCCATACATGTCAAAGAGACTGTCATGAACTTAGTAAGCTTGAAATATGTTAGCAATGATGGATTTTCTTTGCATTTGAAACAAATCATAAAAATTCACAATATTACCAAAAGGTGATTTTGTCATTCTGGACATAGGAATATGGTTCGGGCTTGTTGTATTCTATAACTAACTTCAATCGCTTCTCGGCCTTTTGGCTAAGATCAAGTGTATAACTAACTTCAGCACTGGCTCATTGTCTCCTTTCTACTAACTACACATTTTGATATCTTAATTTTTCCCAGTGCCACACAATATTATCAGTTATAACTAGTATATTTTTTATTACAAAGGGAGCTAAGTATGAATCATACTTAAAATTTCAATATTATTTTCAATTTCAACGTCATTTTCAAAATAAAGACAGGAGTCTCAGCTATAACATGAACATTAGAAATTTCTCCATGTTCTATTTCCAAATGAAAGTTGAGCACTGGCCATGCTTGGTGGAACAGCTGGCTAGATGCCCAGGGTTGAGGTTCAGTCTTCAGCACTACACAACAGAAGAGGAGAAGTCAAAATCCTATCATCTGTACAAGAACAGGCTGTGAGGTTTTTTGTTTTTGGGTAATTAAACTCGGGACTTTGTGCTTGTCAGACAAGCGTGGTACTGTTGAGCTGTGTCCTTCCTCAGTGGCCATGGGTATTGTTATATGCATACCATAGTTTCACATTATTTATTTTAGAATAGACTAAAAATTCACTTTCTAAAGTTTTCAGAATTTGAGTGTTTTAATTACTCAAAAAAATGACCAAAAAACAAGTATTTTATAGAAGTGAATATTTCTTCAGTTAAGACCTTCCTGTCTTTATATTAACTCTCTGGAGGGGAAAATACCTCTTTATATAAGTGGTTTTCAGAAAAGAAGAGTACTGAATAATTTGTTTTCCTCTGTGGTGAGCCCTTCCTGCATGGTGTCTTGGGTCCAGAGCAAGAATCACTGACTGTATTCTCAGTCTCCAAAAGAGTATCCCTAATGCAGTGACCTCTGGAGAAACTAGATGAAAATTTGGGCACAACTGAGGAACATAAATTAGAAAATAGAATAACCTACTTAAAATAATGAGAGGGAAAATGAATGATGACTTTATTTTTGTATGACATTTGAATTTGATTGCTTTCTTCACATCACTGTCTTGACCTGAAGATTTCTTTGCTAAGTCTGACATTACGCTAGAGCATGTAATTCAAAACTCCTGTTCCTTCCCCCTGAGATACTGGAATTATAAGAAGGCATAAAGCTGTAAGATATAAAGAAACGCATGAATTGGGATTGATTAGCATGATCTGTTTTAATAGCACAAATTAATTTTTATGATGACAGATCTCTAAATGATTATTCCACAATGACAGGGTACAGTGATAGGAAGAAATTATTTTCTTGGGAATTTGCTTCCTATGATGTCCTGAAATACAGATGAGCTTAGAGTAATTGAAAATTACAGTTTTCATTAAAACCATCCTTGTTTATAGGTTTCAATTGTGCAGCAGAGTTTTAATATACACAATGATAAGGATGAAAGCTTCATTCTTGAATAGTTCTTTAGTATTTTACATGGAAAGTTTTCAGAAAGGCTTTGAGAGATGACACAGTTTTTATGCACTATGTAATTTAGGGTTTCTGCAAAGAAACTCAAGCTAAAGTATGGAACTAAACAGGCTTAATAATATCTTGATTTTTGAATTGTGCAAATTTAAAAGCATTTTATATTTCAGACTTTTTCAGTATGTAGTTACATACTTCATTTCTTACTATTTCAAAAGTTGAATTGACATTTTTAATTTGTTTTAATTGCTTGCAATAAGCTGATAATTTTATTATCTTGTGTTAGGCCCTTTTCAGTACAGACCTTCAACACTTCTCTCTTATGCTTTGCTCATAGTGTTTCAGCAAACGACTTTCCTATTTTCATGTCTCCAACACAAATTTGCTTTGTCATCTCTTTGCTAAAAATTCTGAAGTAGGCTCTTTTTATGTAATGCGTAGCAAACTAACCTTTTAACAAAATGGGTGGGAATCTCTGTGACCTTTAGCAAGTTTATTCACTACTGACTTTTTGTAATCCAGAAATTTAGAACTGCTCATAGTTTAGTGCCTTGGCATAATTATATGCCATAGATGAACTCGGTTAAGATGCAGTTCAAATTTAACTTCCTTTGGAGCCCTATCTGCTATTTGTAGGCAGCTATTTCATCCATGCTCCATAGTATTTTGCAGATTTCTACATTGGCTGGGTGTGGTGGCACACACCTATAAATCCTAGTGCTTAAAATTTGAGACCAAGGATCAGTGCAAGTTCAACACCAGCCTGAACTAGGTAGTGAGTTCAAGCCAGCCTGAAACACATAGTGAGACCTTGTCTAAAAAAAAAAAAAAAGTGTGACAGAAAATAGCATCATACTTTCAAATAAACATACACATCTGCCTCTCCCACTAAATTTCTCTTTTTGTGGACCATTGCCTAGCTAGCACATAATAAGACCTTGATAAATGTTTTTGAATGAAGGTAATATTGTTTTTTCTATATTTTTATACTTTGACAAATGGGAGCTTAGAACTCTCTGAAGAGTCACATGTGTTGAATGTGGATTTGTTAGCATGCACACTCTCTGGTCAAGTAAAAGATACACAGGGTAGAGCCCTGGTTTATGAAGCATTTACTTGCTGCACATCAGCAGTATTGACCAATGTGAATTCTTATTTCTAAAAATGAGGCTTACAGTTTTTCAGATAATTGCCAATAATGGTTTGAAATGTATAAATGTGCCCTAAAGAGTTTCTTTCTGTCTTACATTCAGTGTGTATAATCACCATACATACACAGTGAGTACCTACACACAATAATAAGACTTAAGAAAGAATAAAAAGCAATAGTGAAGGTGAAATTGTTAAAGTAATATTCATCCATGAAGATACAAATAGACCTGCATTTGTGTGATTTCAGGTTATTGTAGTTAATTATTCTTATAAATATAAGATTTATTTACAGAATATAAAAGCTAAAAACCATTACCTGTAGGTCTCTTTTTCTTTTGTGAATCTACAAAATCTTTTTCTGTGACCACAAGTAAAAAAAGTTAACACTCAAATTTCTTTAAGGTAGTAGTTTCTAAAATACTAGTCAAGATTTATGTCTTTCCATGAAATTCTCTCTTCCTTACTTGACATTTTCCTACCTTCTCAATACTTGGTGTTCAATTAGATGCTGAGGATACAAATAAAATAAGACACAGTTCCTGTCTGGTAGAGCTTGTTTGTCTTCATATTCAGTTTTTTATGTCCATTTGTATAACCAATTCCTTAGGTTATTTCAGGGAGTCTCCTTCCGTGCCTCATGCCCAAATAACCACATTGTGTGTCATAAAGGAGTAATTTCAGTCACATTGTGTGTCATAAAGGGGTAATTTCACTTTCATGTCTACATTTTTGTGATTTCATGTTGGCCGCAAATAATTTTGACCATCTCTTATCAAGTGTGTTTCATCAGTCTTATAGATCACTCTTTTCGCAGTTATAGGTGGTACATATGGTCCAAGTGAGAGAACTTTTGGGCAAGTGCTCCAGAATATACAAAAGATACACATTGCAAACTCACAGGAGAGGAAAGGGATTAGAAAGAAATGCTTTCCAGTAGATTTCAAAGTCTATTATTGGTGTTAAAGGTTGGTATTCCCTTCTCAGTCATTTTTGGTGGGGAGTAAGGAATAAAAATAGTTAGCAGGTAGCATGCTTCTCTAAGCATAAAGTAAATAGACTAGTAGTATTTGTGTACTGCAAAACTCTGATACATAGATGACACAAAACAAAAATACTTGAGGTATAAAATTAACCTCTCTAAATATTTATTGATGGTTAAGATATAGGTCCCCTGTATGAAAAGGAAGAAACTGTCTTGTTTTTACTGTCAGTAAATATGGCACAACCTTTTATGTTCTCTAGCAAAACAAAATTCTTTATTCGATAACTTTGTTCAACTTTGTGAAAGGTCCATACAGCAAGTGTTCAGAAGGCTGGACACTTTTACTCCTCTGTTCAATATATTCATTTAATCTTATAGTAAAGATTATCAGAAATTGTCTCCTGTTTATATTCATGTTGAAAACCTAACAGTATAGTTCCTTCTGTTCCTTATATTGCAAATCATAGTTTTGATTTAGCCTTGGCAGATTTATAGCTGAGAATTTACTACATTTTGGTAGTCTATTTTGAAACTAAAATGTATCTGAAAGATGCAGATAATGTCTATTTATTACACAGTGGGCTCTGTTTGCTGCAGAAAAGAGTGAAACTTAACTGCTTAGCACATTTGCCAGTGAAATATACCTGACAGAGCAGAGGTGATAACTTTGGCTCTAGTTATTTTAATAATGATAAGACAACGTGAGTTTTGTTTGTTTACATGCTGTTTACAATGGCATAATTTTTAAAATATATACAATTGAGATATTTATTGCATACTATTTTAAAGATGTTTTATGTGTTTTCACCTTTGGAATATATTGTTACATTTCCTGTACAGATAATTTGGGTGGCTTTGTTATTGTAGCTAGTAATTTTTATGACTACTAAGTGACCAGTTTTCGGTGCCTTTTATTGTGGGATGCATGATTATGTATTTATTGTATGGAAGCCACTGATGTGTGTATTTTTGTACTTTGCCGAGAGTAATGGTTGATTTTGATGTACATGATGGTAAGAGAGCTCTTTCCCAAAGGGCACTGCCTTGAGATTGTCCTTCTCAAATAAAAAGAATGCATTGGAATGTGTCGAAGTCTACATTCTTTCTGGAAGGAAATGTTTTTTAAGTTATACTTTTAATTTTAAGATCATTGTTTGTGTATGTGTAGTGATGAGCAAAGGTGAGTGACCCTTTGAACCCATATCCATTTTTCCTCTATGGTAACATCTTGAAACCAGTATTTTATTGCACAGTAACAAAACTAGCACATTGACATGATCCAGATACTGAACAGTTGTTACCAGATAGACCTCCAGCAAGTGTTCCTCACACTGCCCTTTTGTGAGCACATCTCCTTCCCTCTTGCCTTCACTTCTTAACCCCAGGCAACCACGAACTTCTCCGTGTTTATAATTTTATCAGTTCAAGAACATTGTATTAGTGGAAAAGGTATTATGTGACTTTTT
>PVIC010046302.1:0-14255 GCA_004025085.1 Thryonomys swinderianus
GGTGGGTGGATGGATGGGTGATAGGTGGACAGATGGATATATGAGTGGAGGTGGGTGGATGGATGGGTGAATGGTAGGTGGATGGATGGATGGGTGGATAGATGGGTGGGTGGATGGATGGATGGGTGGATAGATGGGTGGGTGGTGGGTGGATAGATGAGTGGCGGGTAGATGGATGAATGGATGGGTAAGTGGGTGGTAGATAGATGGATGGATAGATTGTAGGTGGGTGGATAAGTGCAACAGGTGGGTGGATGGATAGGTGGATGAGTGGGCAGATGGACCCGTGAATGGTTGGTAACGGGCTGTAGATGGAGGAATGTATACATGGATGGTAGATGATAGAGAAATGAATCAGTTTCCATTTAGTATATGTGCTGCCGAAGCGAGCACAATCAGTTTCCATTTAAAGATTATTCTCCTTCTGAGAACTTTCCAGGAGGCCCTGAATACCTCCAAATTGCTTTCTGCCTTACCCCTCTCTGGGCTCAGTTTCTTCATCTGCACCAGAGATATGCAACAGCATCTGGATTGGTCGTCGACCCTTCTCCTGTTTTCCAGCCCAAGCCTGGAGGCCTGGAGTCACACACCCAGACACTGGGTCAGCAGCCTCTGGCCAGCCTGGTCCTCTTGGGACAAGCTCAGACAGGGAGGGAGAACCCCGTGCCCTGCTTCTGGTTGCCATGGAAACCCTCTGTGCCTGTTTTTCTCCCCAGCTGATTAAGGAAGGAGACTTATAAAATGGCAGAGCGTCATGGGCCTTGCCTCAGGCCAACGCTGACTTATCCCCTGACATTTTGCGAGAGCCGGCTAACCTTTTCTCCACAAATAGACTGATGTGGGTCTCTCAAGGCGGTCTAGCTGGGATGGGGCCCTGTCTCAGAGGAACCAGGGACCCAGGGGACCGAGCAAAGGGAGTGGGTAATGACAATAACCAGGCCAGAGAACAGACTGTCTGTGGGACTCAGAGCCCAGGAGGCCTCCAGGGAGCAAAGAACCACTCAAAGTGGGGCCAGCCACTGCCGTGTGACTCACAGGGCTTGAAGCCACACAACCCCGGGCAGGGGCCATGGGCCCCCCAGCTCTGCAGTCCCATGCCCTCCCCCTTGCTCTCCCAGGGAAGAATCCAATCCAAGAGGCCTTAAACAGCTGTGGGTTGTGAGATCTTCCCAGCCAAACCCGAGGCAGGCAGGCATTGTCAAGTGCACCGTCAATGGCAGGGCTAACACTAGAGGAGGTGATGCTTCAGAGGCACCTGAGGAATGGGGCTGGAACATCACAGCTGAAACCTGGGGCTCCACCTGGCCAACAGAGAGAGCTCCCTGGCAAGGCCTCCACCCAGCATGCCAAGGTGCGAGCCTGGGAGGTGCCACAGGCCTGAGTTCCACCCCAGAGAGGGGCTGGTGGATGGGGGCCCCAGGACCACTCTCACCCTCACTCTGCTTCTCTGTTCATGAGTTTGGGGCGTGGAGCAGACACAGACCTGAGACATGGCCTGTCTGCTCCCCATGTGCCCCCCGAGAGGCTCCTGCCAGGGTTGCAGAGGAAGGCTGAGGGCACGAGGGGCCCGCCATGCATGGTCCTTGCACCAGCCTCTCCTCTGCAGTCTCTGACTGCACCCTAAGGGTAAGCCCAGGCCTGACACAGATCTCCCTGTCTGGGGTGCAGGATCCCTGGGGTTCCCTGGGCCTATGCTGCCCACACATGGCAGACAGCGTCGCCAGGGTGGCCTGGCACAGGTGGGGAGAGATAGAGCAGGACCCTGAGTGCTCACAAGGCAGACTCCGCCCTCTGCAGTGCCCACTGCAGGTAGCTGGGACAGGGCACGGTGACACCCTGGAGGCCCAGTTCAGGATGGGTACTGGCTGGTCCTGCAGCCCCTCTCTGCCTGCTCACAGCAGCGCTCCACTGCCCTCTGGGCTGTAAGTCAAGGATTAGTCAGGGAGATGCCTGGATTGGGACGGAGGGGTCGTGTCAGCCTGTTTGCCTGGGTGCCACAGCCATCAGAGGGCACTGCTGAGACCAAAGCATGACCTTGGTTTTTGTCTTTGCCCCTATGGATGAATGAACAGAGGGCAAGTGCCAGCCCCATGCAACACAGTCCAGCAACTCCCTACAGAGAGCTGAACCTAGTGTGCTTCCTCCAAGCCGACTTCAGGTATGGGGGGCCTGAGGTCTGGGCCTAAGCCCTTGTTTTACTGATGGGGAAACTGAGGCAGTATCAGGCTCCTGGCTGGGCTGGAGGCCAGTCCGATCAGAAGGCCAGCCAGGCCACCAAGGGCCTGCCTTGCCGCCCTCCAGACTGCCTCAGAGTGGGCTGACCCCAGGTCTGCACCTGGGCCTCCCTGCTGTGATCTGTGGCCAGCCTGCACCTCCTTTCCCTTCCTGTGATATTTGGTCATCTTCCACAAAAGGAGGAGCCCTGGCTCTTCAAAGCAGCCGTGTTGGGAGGCCACCTAGTGGGAAGGGCTTGGTGGGAAGCTGGTGAACAACAGATGCCCTCCGGGGGCAGCCAGGACAGGCCTCAGCCCTTGGCCCTTCCGCCTGGGCCCCTGGCCCTGGTGCTCCCCACCACGACCCAGCACTGTGCTCTCGGACTCGCTGGAGCCGGAGCTGTGGCCTAAGCACTCTGTCTAGATTACATGGTATGGTGCTGTTACCGCACCAGAAAACAGACGGGGGCCATGCGGCACGCCGTGCAGACACTGCCCCCATGCTCACACGCCACTCGGGCACCGACTTTGCCCCCTGATTTGCCCCAGACCCACCTGCTTTGGTCCTGCGGGCCTGCCTGCTCTTCTTCCACGGGCACATTGCACTGCAGAACCTTTGCCCACTGCCGCTCAGCTCCCCTGCACCCACTGAGGTCACAGACTAAGGGATCTCACGGCTTCCGTGGGGGGAGTTTCTCTGACCACTTTCCCCCCAAAAGTCCTTCTTTCCTTTGTCTCAGTCACTTTCTGGCCTTCATTCCCCATTAATCTTCCCATCCATTCTCCTACCCTTCTATTCTTCCACTCATCCATCCACCCTTCCTTCTGCCCTGCACAGTTCATCGTGGGCACTGAGGCCCTGGTGTGAGAGACCTCCTCACACACCCAGGATGCAGCTGTGAAGCCAGATACCCAGACGCTGCAGTCAGGTCAAACAAGCAGACAGAAGAAAGTAATTGCTCCTGGCATACTGCCAGGGGCCACCATTTTTGGGAAGAGCAGGCAGGGAGGCAGGGGGCCGCCACCTGCCCCTTCACTGTCGCTCCCAGGAGCTCTTTCTCAGCAGTCCTCTGAGGCACGGGCTTCACCCCACAGGCTGTGGCGCAGGGACACGAAGGCTGGGCCACAGCTGGATGGGTGGAGAGCGTGACCCCCAATTCCCAGGTCGGGGAGTTGGCCACTCAGCAGGTCCGCCGCGCCTGAGTCGGGCAGGAAGGGTCACACACGAGGCAGTGGGTCTCAGACTGGCCCTCGGTGCCCGCTCTGCTGGGGAGGTGCCTGCAGAACAGCGTCCACCGCCAGCTCGGACCAGGGAGCCGGAGCTCAGTGCAAGGATTGTGTGAGCTGAGCGGATTGGGTGGGTTCAGGGGAGCAGCACGGCCCTGCGAGCCCGGCCTGGGCCAGCAGGAAGTGTGAGTGAGGCCAAGACCCTCAGGCCCGCGACGCCACTGCTCCCCCTGCCTGGCACACTCCCCAGTCCTACGAGGCCCCAGCTGCCAGACCCACATGGCCCTGGGCACAGCAGGCAGTGACAGAAAGCATGCAGCCACTTGACATCCCGCTGTGCCTTCCAAACTGGGGACAGATGGTGCGGTGACTCTTCATTCCCTGCCTCCCAGTGGATGCCGGAGAGGAAGGTCTTGGAACAGCCGGTGGGGCGGGGACAGCGCCCCCTCGCCACGTGCTGCTGACGGCAGTGGGCTGGTCCCCCATGCTCAGCAGAGAGGCAAAGGCAACAGGGGCATGAATGGCTAGGCCTTAGGATGGGCACCAGCCCTGGGCAAAGCCTTTGGCACCCAGGTACCCACCTGACTGCTGCCGGCCTGTGCTGACCAGAGGGCTCAGGCCACAGAGACCACATCCGGTCTGAAGAGCCCGAGTGTCTTATGGCCCCCTCCCCACCTGGGCTCAGGCAGCTGCTGCAGCCCTGGAGCAGAGGCCAGGCGTCCACTGAGAATGGCACAAATCCAAGGCCAGAGACATGGGGCAGCTCCTTTCAGGCCAGCACTGGGCCCCCAAGGGGCCCAAGAGGGGTTCCCAACACAGACTTCCTAAATATGGAGGGCAGGAAGCTTGGAGACAGAGTCTTGCTATATATTCCAGGCTGGCCTTGAGCTCACTATGGATCCCAGGCTGGCTTCAAATTCATGGTAAATTTGTTCCTGCCTCCCAAGTGCTGGGATAACAGGGGTGCTCCACCACAACAGGCCAGTGTTCACATATTTAAACATGAACCTACACAGTGCAAACAAGAGAAAAGCTGAAAGATCAGTGCAGTGAGAACCTACACACCCAGCCCCCTGCCCCTCCCGACAGGTGCCCACAGTGACCCTCAGAGGGGTGGGTACAGCCAACCTCGGACCCGACCTGGTAAACGAGGACAGTGTGCCTCTAAATGAAGGACATACAGCCTTTTCTTTGTCTTTTTTTCCTAGACAATGCAATAAAATGACGATTCGCATTGTCATAGGAATTGTGAGTCATCTAGAGATGTAAAGTGCATGGGCACAGTGTGCAGTCAGCACAAACATTGCTCCACTTACTGCGGAGGGTCTCAGAGGCTGTGAAGAGGCCTGAGCCAGTTCCCTGTGGACACTAAGGGCCACCTGACTGTCCACATGGAGAGAGCATGCAATTTGGAAATTCTGTTAGTGCCGGTACAATAATGCTCCTCTGATGCAGTCAACGCTCCCTTTCAACTGTGCATATAAGGTACATATATCTTTGCTTCCTAGCCAGTGTGGACTACACTGGGGTAGGACGGGTCCATGTACAATGCAGGTGAAGGCGCTGAAAGAGACACCGTGTCCTTCTCAGCTGGTCACACTGGGGACTGTTGCAGCAGGGACACACCTGACCCATCCGGGTCCTACCTGGAACCCTGCAGGGAGTGCGGTGGTCATGCTGCAGTCTCCTGTGCCCTGTGTGCCCGTGGTCCGTGCCCAAACACCCGGCAGTGTGCTTAGCACTGAATCAGTTTCCCTGTTGCTGTCCTAACAATATGCTGCAGCAGGCGCTAAAAACAACCTTGTATCCTCTTTGCCTGTACAGCTCCTGGGCTGCTGCACCCCTCTGTTCCTGCAGCCCTCTCCTCCATTTTCTTTTTTCTTTTCTTTCTTTCTTTATTTTTTTGAGACAGGGTCTCGCTTTGTAGTTCAGGCTGGCTCTGAGCTCACTATGTAGCCTAGGCAAGCTTCGAACTCAGCTATCCTCCTGTCTCTGCCTCCCGAGTGCTGGGATTACAGGCATGAGCCACCACGCCTGGCACTGTGGTATGTGGTATTGATTGTGGGTAGGCGTGAGTCTCCACACCCAGCATTGTATGTGGTTTCTGGGGATCGAACTCAGGACCTTGCACTTGGACCACTGAGCTAACCCTCCAGCCCTCTTTTTTCTTTTCTTTTCTTTTCTTTTCTTTTCTTTTCTTTTCTTTTCTTTTTTTTTAGACAAGGTCTCGCTTTGTAGTTCAGGCTGGCCCTGCACTTACCAATGTAGCCCAGGCAAGCATGGAACTCAGCAATCCTCCTGCTTCCACCTCCTGAGTGCTGGGATGACAGGTGTGAGCCACCACACCTGGCATTATGGTGTGCCATACGAGGGATTGAACTCAGGACCTTGCAGATGCCACAATCACTCCCTGGCCCTCTGTTTTCATTTTTAAAATTTATTTTCATGAGTATAGTATGTTTCCAGCATGTGACGATCATAGCCATTGTGGGGACTGATATGCATACATGACACTCTCCCACTCTTTTTAATGTTCCCTCGCCTCATCTCTCAGTCCCTTTCTCACTTGCAAAAAATCTATTTCCTTGTTTCCAATTATTTTTTTATTTTGTTCTTTAACTTATTTAGATTCTGGGTTTCTCCTATAAGAGAAAACATGCCATATATAAGCTTGTGTGTCTAATTTACTTCATTTAAACTTATGGTCTCAAGGTGCCCCATTTTCCTACAAATGACTCAAGTTCACCCTTCTTTGTGGCACAGTAGTTCTCCATTGTATGTGAACACTGCATTTTCTTTATCCACTCATCTGCTGGCGGGTACTCGGGTTCTTCCCAGGTTTAGCTGTTATGAATTACGTGTCATAAGCACAGGTCTCTCTCCATTCTCAGAGCCCCCTTCTCTGTGCTCAGTCGTCACGTCCCCCCTGCTTGGACCTGCCTGCCCTGTCCCTCAGGGCCCTGTGTGCACATACCCACTTGACTGGCTGGTCGGCCCCCCTCTCAAGACCGCTAATATAAGCGCATCTGCGATGCTCCTTCTGCACCTGAGGGGCCTGGGACCCATCCTGGGGACCAGGAAGGTCATGCTTGGGCAGTCACTCAGCTGACTTCAGTGGGTCCCACATTTGGGTTTCCCCTCCTGTGACCCTCAGACCTTCGCTAGCTGGCCTTGTCCTACAAGAAAGCCCCCTCTGCCCACTGTGTCTGCGCACAGGGTCCATATCCCAGACCCTCCTTTGTTCAACCCACACTGAAAACCCCACAGGGCCTGTGTCCCCAGACTGTCCCATCAGCCTGAAGCAGCCTGTCCTTCCTCCGCTGTCTCCTCTGCCTCTCTCCAAGGAGTGCAGGCCCTGGTCACACCGTGGGCTCGGAGGTGGTTCCATGTGCTGAGGTTAGGAGGTCTGTGCAGGGAGTCAGGTGGAAGTGGGAAGCGGCTTCCACCCCCCATCTTCCTCTTTTTTCAGGGCTCAAGGTATTACAGAGCTCTCTAGCACTGAGCTAAAACCCTCAGCCTCTTTCTTACATTTTTATTTTGAGGTAGGATCTCACTAAGTTGCCCGGGGTGGCCTTGAACTCGTGGTCTACCTGCCTCAGCCTCCTGAGTGCTGGCAATACAAGCCTGTATTGCTGTGCCAGTCTGAATCATAATCTTTTTGTTTGTTTGTTTGTTTGGTTTTTAAATTTTTTTTTTTTTTTGCTTTTTGGAGACAGGGTCTCACTTTGTAGTTCAGGCTGGCCCTGAGCTCACTATGGTGCCCAGGTAAGCCGCCGTGAACTCAGCAATCCTCCTGTCTCTGCCTCCTGAGTGCTGGGATTACAGGCGTGAGCCACCACGCCCAGCATTTGGTTTTTAAATTTTTATTTATTTATTTATTTATTTATATTTTTTTGAGACAGGGTCTCGCTTTGTAGTTCAGGCTGGCCCTGAGCTCACTATGTAGCCCAGGCAAGCCTCGAACTCAGCAATCCTACTGTCTCTGCCTCCCGAGTGCTGGGATGACAGGCGTGAGCCACCATGCCCGGCTGAATCATAAATCTTACTGCTGCTTTCTTTTCAAGTGTAAATACCCAGGACCTTCTGCACCCCTGACCCTGGGCTGCACCATACCTCCCTCCTCACTGCCAGAGCCTGGTCCCCATGGGAAGCCTTTAGGGTCCACCAGAGCTGCCATCAGAGTGTAGCCACCAGACAGGAACCAGCCAGGAGCTCAGTTGCCTGACCTCACTGTTGAGGCCCCACCTTGCTGGTTTCTTCTTATTTTCTGAACATGAAGGACATGGTTAAAAGTCACAGTGACATTAAACAGATCCTGAGTCCTCACTGCACTGCCTGGGGTGGTATATACTTCTTCTCCAGAGTGGGCCTACACCTACAGAATGTGTGTGTGCGCACACAGCTGTGTGCACATGCAGCTTGTGTAGGTGTGAGGTGCAGGTATGATTAGCATGTGTGGGGTGTGTGTGCTCATGTGTCTGATTGCGTTGCTTTACTTACATAGTTGGTATGTGTGTAGTTGAGGTGCAATTTGTGTCTAGAGTTTGTGGTTCTGTGGCTCCTGCATGTTGACTTGTCTGTGTGAGTTACATATGCAGTTTGCATGGTCTGTGTGTGCTTCACATGTGTATTCTATCTTTATGTACAGTGCCGGCGTTTAGTGTGTGGTTCGTATTTGTCTCCATGCATGGGGTTTGTGTGTGTGTGGTTTGTGTATCTAGGATGCATGTTTTCATGTGTGCCATCCAATCTCACTCCAGGCCACCCCTGCTGCCCAGCATGGGCATCCTGTGCCCTTTGCTGTTAGGAGAGGAGACCCCAGCTGGCAGGTGCCCCTACCCCATTTTTCACCAGCCATGGCATGTGGCTTTATGACACCAGCTGCTACATCCCGGGACATGAAACTTTTGTGCCCATTTCTATTCTACTCTTCTGTGATGGTGCCTATAATCCCAGCACTTGGGAGGCTGAGGCAGGAAGATCACTGAGTTTAAGGTTCAGGACCCACCCTTCCCCTGGTGGGAAGGGGACAGTCATGGAGGTAATGGAGGGTCTTGCTGGACCAGGACACAAGACCTTGTGGCCCTCAGAGGACAGGCAGACTCAGGCTCCGGGCAGCAGACACCGAGCTGGGGCCCGTAGGAGGTCCTTGGCTCTGTCCCAGAGCCGCCTCTCAGGACACCTCATGTGAAGCAGATAGGAGCAGCCTGGAGGGAGAAATCGTACACACTGCCAGCTAATCACAGAAAGACACCGACATGCCACACAGCTACGAACACTGGTGAGGTCTTGTGGCCAAACCTTTCTCCAGGGGCCTCCCCTCCCCTCCCCCTCCTGGCCGACAAGAATAGATACAATGGGCCTTTAAGAAGAGGCAGCAACGCAGGTGACGCAAGATACGCAGGTGGTGCAGACCAATCATACATTGCTAAATGTTACTTCCGCCCTTGTGCCTAATCACACTGCCCTGCAAGCACTGCTCCCGCCCTGTCACCCAATCACATCCCAAGCCGCCCTGCATAAATGCCTATAACTTCCATTTGAGAAGCTTCTCAACCAACACGGAGACCAGGGGTAGTGGTTCCGCGTACCACTCACTCTCCTGAGGTTGTCGGATGATGGAGACAGTATGGTAACCAGCTCGACCGGAGGACAAGGTCTCAGACCTTGAGCCAGAGCTCAGAGGACAAGGACACCCCGAGGTCACGGGAGCTCCACATGCCCTGGGTACCGGCCCACAGCAGGCACACGCCTTCCCCGGTGCCATGATCTATAGCAGCAATACTAGCTGCCTTGTTTTTTCTTTTGTTTTTTGAGACAGGGTGTTCCAGGGCTAGTCTTGAACCCATGGCAATCCTCCTACCTCAGCGTCGGGATTTCTGGGATCTCAGGTCGACGCCACCATACCCAGCGAAGACCTATACCAGCTGCCACCTGAGTTAAGAGTCTTACTGACTCAAGCTGGGAGATAGCTTTGAACAGCTTCTAAGAGAAAGGTCCCAAGCAGGACAGCTTCCTGTCCCGAACCGGGAGTCGGCTCTGTGCGCGAAAGGCGGGCTCCGGGGACACCTCTGCACTGCCGCCTGTTCCCCGGCCCGTCTGCTCCCAGGCAGATCCGCTTGTCCAGGCTGTGAGAAAGAGGACCGTGGCAATGAGGAGCTGGCTGCTCCCTGTGCCTGGGGAGGTTCCCTGAGGGCGTGTGTGGCCGCCGCTGACCTCCCAAGGCCCCAGGAGTGGGTCCAGATAAGGTTGCTCTCAGACCCTGGGATCCAGGCGCCCAGTACCTGTCCATGGTGTCTTTGAGAGCTTCTCCCCAGGCAATGGACGGCATAGGCCCAAGGAAGCTGAGGAGGCAGCGCGAGGATGGGATGGACCCTGGCTTCGAGCAGTGTGCACCACGTCTGAGGACAAAGCCCTGGCCTGTAGCGGGGTCGGCCTCAGCCTCGGATGAGGGCAGTGTGGCGAAATCAGAGGAATCTGGTTTTGAATTTCAGCTTGGAAACTCTCCTAGTAATAAATTGGAAGAAAAAATCTTGCTTCCCCTTCAGAAATATCAATCATTTCAGCTGGGCATGGTGATGCATGCTTAAAATTCTAGTACTTGGGAGGCAGAGGCAGGAGAATCATCCTAAGTTCTAAGCCAAACTGGACTATGTTTGAGTCTGAGCAGCCTTGACTCCACAGGGAGACCCTACCAGGGTTAGAGAGAGGAAAGTCAAGTGTTATTTCACAGATGCATTCCTTCTAGGACCAGCCACCCTCCCCACAGGATGCCAGGGAAGAGGACTCTGCCAGGGGCCCAGAGGCCAGGTGATCCTGGAGCAGGACGGGTTGACACCCCAGGTCATCTCTGTTGTCCCAAGGCTGTCCCTGTCCTCCTCCATCGTAGCTTCAGAAGCCAACCCCTCAATTGGGGCTCAGTTACTTCCCCTTCAGGAGGCACGCAGCCCCATGGCCCAGCTGGGACTGGACCCCCACTGGGAAGGGTGCTGGCTCCGGCCCTCTTCCTCTCCCTGAGACCCAGGCTGACTCTCTGTCTGCCTCTGGACACTTGGCAGGGCCAGAAGCGAGGCACAGAGAGGCTGAGGCCAGACCGCAGAGCAGAGGAGCTGAGCTCTGATCCGTCAGACCCAGAGGCTGCCCAGGGAGAAGGCCTTCATTTGGGTTCTTAGGAGATCTGGGTCCTTGGAGAAGCAGGAAGCCTGAGGTTGAGAGGGAATGTGGCCATGTGGCTGCGATGGATCAAGTGACGCTGGTTTGTCACTGGCTTTGCAATGTAACTAAAATCCAGGATTGGGACAACTCAACAGCTAAAGTTTGGAAGTGGCCCATGTCTCCATCCACTGAAGAATGTATGAGGGAAATGTGTAGGTCCTACTTGGTCATGAAGACAGGTAAGCTTGAGTCATTTATGGGAAACTGGAGGCACTTTGAGACCACAATGCTAAGTGAAATAAACTGCATGCACAATCTTCAATGTTAGCTGGGCATGATGGTGCACACTTGTAATCCCAGCACTCAGGAGCCTGAGGCAGGAGGATTCTTTTTTTTTTTTTTTGAGACAGTCTCACTTTGTAGTTCAGGCTGGCCTTGAGCTCACTATGTAGCCCAGGCAAGCCTTGAACTCACCAGTCCTCCTGCCTCTGCCTCCCGAGTGCTGGGATTACAGGCATGAGCCACCACGTCCAGCATTGTATGTGGTCACCAGGATCGAACTCAGGACCTTGCGCTTGCGAGGCAGGCGCCAGAACCACTGAGCTAAATCTCGGGCCCAGGCAGAAGGATTCTTGAGAGTTCCAGGCCAACTTGGGCTACACAGTGATTATAAGGCCAGCCTACATTACAAAGCAAGAGACTTGTCTCAAAACACAAAACAAAAACAAAAATAAATCATAAGCATTGCATGGTTTCTTTTCTATGAGAAACCCACAATGTAAATAAAAAGCAAAATAAAAGACAGATGAGGGGAAACAAGGAGAAAGATCTTTCTGAAAGGAGAGGGGATAGAGAGGTGGGGGGCTGTAGAGGAACAGAGCTGACTCCACACCAGGGCCTCACATGCCACAAACAGATTGATAAGCACGCCAGGCAGGCAGGGGTCCCAGAGCTTCCCGCCTCCCCATCTTCTGCTGTATCCACAGCTCTACCACCATCCCCTGTGGCAGACCTGGGGAACCAGGCACCCGCTGAGGTGCACCCAGGGTTGGGGACCTATCTTTAGAGAGGACACAAGCAGTGCCTGACAGCATGCATTTATGTGGGATGAGGAACAATTAAGACAAATTAAAAGCTTTTAAAAGCTGACAAACACCATAAACATACAAAATCAAAAAAAAAAAAAAAAACAGCCTGACCCATCTCCTACGTTTTTTGGCTCCATATTTTTTTAGCCATCTCACTGCATAAAAACTTTGTACCTTTTTCGAATGATTACTTGGTACCGGGACGGAACCCAGGGCCTCACACTGCCAGCCGAGGGCACAGCTGTCTGGCCCTTGTGCTGCTCCCTGCAGTGGGAACAGACACAGAGCCACCCTTGTTCATAGCCCTGGGGGCACAGGATGCTATTTTGGGGGCAGCCAGGATCCCTGTGCTCTACACAGTGAGTGAGAGCAACTCGCTTACACAATCCTCTGTTTTCAAGAAGTGATGCCGGTGCACATTTATTTTTGTGCCCGGTGCACCAACAGCTGAGGGCCCTTTCATCCAGTACCTGGGAGGCACAGCCTCTGTACACTGTCTCCCGGCTGGCCCTCTCCTCCCTGTAGCTGGCCCCACACTGTCCACACTGTGTTGGGTGATGGGTCATCCACAGAGGTGACTGGCAGGGCTAGTTCTGTGAGGGCAACTGTGCTCCTGGCCCTGGAGGGCCCTCGGGCTGGAGTAGGAAGACCTGGGCCAAAACCCTTCTTGGGGTCCCGTGGAAAGGCCAAGCAGGTGAGAATCAGCTAAGGATGGGCTCACAGGAATGACCGGGCGGCCCTGGGCCGTCCCTGGCTGCTAGTCACTGGTCCAGCCAACTCAGGGCAGGTGTGGCCTGGTGCCCACTGTGAAATTCAGACAGAGGTGGTTCAGAGCAGGGCCGGGGCCACCAGGCAGAGGCGGGCAGCCTCCTCCTTAGTTTGCTCCGGAATCTAAGGGAACACAGCCAGAAGGGGCTGGGGGCTCCCACAATGGGAAGTGGGTGACCCTGGTGTGTCCTGTCTTTTCCTTCCAGGGAGGAAAAGTTGCACCTTCCCCAAGCCATAGCCTGTCCCCAGCTCTCAGGCTGCCACCTGGAAAGAGGGCAGCGCGCATCTGATAACAGCGCCCAGAATATCAGAGCAGCAATCAGAGCTGATGAGAAGTCACCAACAGCTCCACGCGGGAGACAAAGATGCCTCTGAGTGCCATAGCCTGGTAAGCGAGGCAGGGGAGGCTGGAGAGAAAGGGACAAAGCCAGCTTTATCCCAGAGGACCTGGCCACTGTGCAAGGGCAGCTAAAGGACCCCCAGAGGCTATACTCATCCATAAGAGTCCACCAAAGCTACTACGTGCAAAGTCTACAGGCAGGAGTCAGCTGATTCCTGTATATTAGCCATAGTGTTGAAAGTAAAATTTTACCCAAAAAATCCTTCACAATCACATAAAATATGATGAACCTGGGGACAGCACATGGGCTGCCCAGCGTCCTGCCCCTGGGAGAGTACACCTGAGACAGTCGGTGTGGGAAAGGGTTAGGTAGGCTCACAGTGTCAGAGGTTCAGTTCCCAGTCACCTGCTCTGTGCTCTGGGCCTGTGGCCACAGCATCCAAAGTGGGAAAGAAAAGGTTGAGAGGAAGGGGCCAGGAACCTTCTCTCTGCCTCCCTCAAGTTCATGCCGCCAGTAATCTACTTCCTGCAGCCCTCACTGCCTTAGGTGCTGCCACTACCACAGTGCTACAGGCCAGTGCCACAGCGTCAGCCCATGACTGTGGGACATTCCAGGTCCAAAGTATAACAATCTGCAAGGTCACTGTGAGGAAAATTATAAAGTGTTATTAAAAGATGTTATAGATTTGGGGCCGGAGGGTTAGCTCAGTGGTTCCGGCGCCTGCCTCGCAAGTGCAAGGACCTGAGTTCAATCCCCAGTAACCACATATAATGCTGGGCGTGGAGACACGTCCACCAACAATCAACACCGCATACTACAATGCCGGACGTGGTGGCTCATGCCTGTAATCCCAGCACTCAGGAGGCAGAGACAGGAGGATTGCTGAGTTCGCAGCAGCTTGCCTGGGCACCATAGTGAGCTCAGGGCCAGCCTGAACTACAAAGCGAGACCATGTCTCCAAAAAGCAAAAAAAAAAAAAGATGTTATAGATTAGATAGTCCTCTAATTAATTCTTTCTAAACTGATTGACAGAATCAGAACAAATCTATCCAGATCTCAACATAGTCTTTGTGTAACTTAAAACTTACTTAGAAGCCAACTGTGGTGTGCACTTGAAATCCCAGAACTCTGGGAGGCTGAATCAGGAGGATTCCAAGTTCAAAGCCAGCCCAGGTGACCCAGTAAGACTCTGTCTCGAAAAATAATAAAGGGCCAAGCCCCTGGGTTCAACCTCTAGCATAGCAAAATTTGTAAAAGTCATATGGAAGTATATGTTTAATTAAATATTAATAGAGCACTCATTACATCCAGGGGACTTCCAGGATTCACAAAGCCTCCAAGCACTGAACAACAGATAGAAAAAATAAGCAAATTACCTGTGTGGCAGAAAGCAGTAAATACTTAAAAAAAAAAAACTGGGGCCAGAGGGTTAGCTCAGTGGTTCTGGCGCCTGCTTCGCAAGC
>PVIC010046303.1:0-14285 GCA_004025085.1 Thryonomys swinderianus
GGGGAGGGGGAGGGAAGGAAAGGAGGAAAGGGGAAAAAGCCAGTCACACAAAACAAGGACACAGTGTGTGAGGCCATGTGTATAAAATATAGATTATAGTGACAAAGAGCAGAAAGGTACAATTCTGGGGCAAGAAGTAGAGGGAGGGTGGGAGACTGAAGGAGAAGGAAAGTTGTGTCTTGGTGGTGTTTTTATGAGTGCTTATGATAGCTAGAGTTCTTTGCACAGTATATTTTAAATGAATGTGGTTTACTATATATGAATTATTTTTCAAGAAAGTTATAAGGAAAAAATACTGTCCCAGCTCAGAACAGGGCAGACAGACTCTTTAGCTTGCTTTCTATTCCAATGGACAAGTGCAGTGAGGCGTCTCATAAATCTGTCAGCCTAGACACCCAAAAAAGTGCAATGTAGGCCAGGCACGCTGCTGACTCTCTTTCTTCCTCTCTCCCTCCCCCTCTTCTGAAACTAAGCAATCCTCTGGCAGCATTCCACACGTGGACAAGAAGTAGCTCACCATGTGGTCATACTTGTTGTCTGTATCACTCTCTGCCACGTGAGGGTTAGCTAAGTCCAAGTGGGTCCCCAAGCTGTCCTTCAGCTTCTCCCTGGAGAATCCTTCCATGCACCCTTCCTTTCTATAAGAAGTGTTTAACCAACAGAAAAGTACTCTAGAAAGAAAAAGAAGAAACTGTACTTCCAATGGAAAGATTTTTCATTTAAATGTACTTTATTGTGTGATGTATTCCTTTAATTAAAGTGTATGTCTGGGTGCACTGGCTGCTATTATGGTGCAATTGCTCATGTATATTGAATGCAAGAGTAGCAGGGGCAGCACAGCAGAGGTTGATACAATAGCAGAAGCACAACGGAGAGCTGCAGTGCACTGATCCCCAGCATCTCAGGAGCACACGTCTCCAGGGAGATTTTCTTAATGGCCAAGTGGGGGTGATGCCCTCTGTAGATCTGAGCAGATTTGGAAAACCAGCCCTGAGGTCCTAGCTGCCTTGTCTGGCTCGTGTTGCTGAACTTGGATTGCATCCTTCGCTTCCAGCAGAGACCAATCCAGACAGAGAAACACCAGGTACTAGACCATTCCCAAGGCCTCCAATAGATGTTGTAGAATTATTAATAGTTACTACCCTCCATGTTACCTTAGTTTACAACAGCACTTTTTGTGTTTCTTCTATGGGGTCTGGAGAGACCATTACTCCTACTCCGTATCTACAAGTCCCTCTACAGTCTCCTGCACTCACAGGTGGCTGGATCACATGCACGTGACGGAAGATGAAGACAAATGATACTGGGACTAAGGGTGTCTGATAGCTAAACTGGCTTAGTGTAGCTCTGGATGTGAATAATGGAAGCTCTACCCTGGGTATGGGCAGCACCAATCAATAGACTTGTAGCCCAGATGGAACAGAAAAGGACAGAAAAGAGACAGGCTGTCTTCCTGCCCCTGCTACCATGGACTGTTCCTCTTCATCCGTGCCCCTGTGCCATGCCACCCTGCTTTGGAGCCACCAACTATGAACTGAAACCTCTACCAGTGTTGAGCTACAATAAACCTCTGCTCTTTTAACTTGACAAGCCTTGAGCATTTTGCCTCAGCAACAAGAAAAGTGACTAAGATACTTTCCACCCTGATGTGAGAACTAAGACTCAAGTAGACACTTGATTGAGGTACACAGGACCCACAGGAGGTACCTCAAGTCTGTGGCTGAGCTTTCCAACCACCCTAGAGCAGGGGTCATGGGACTGTTCTGATTGTGCCACAGTAGTGATTAATGCTTCCAAATAGCTTTGGAAGCTATTTGTGTTCTAATCTCCTCATCTATACGAAGAAGGAACATCCTTTCAATTATTAAATTCTAAGAGTCTCTTGGTGTTTCCATAAGCTGAGAAATGGAAGAGCCAGAGAAAAGGGTTTTCTCACAATCATCTAGAAGAGTGGTCAATTTCTGTATAGCCAGGGGCCTTCACACTGCAAAGAAAATCTTGCCTTTGCTTTTAGTTACTACCCCTGCTTTCTCTCCCTCAAAATTACTGATGAAACATTACCATGTAAACTTAAGAGACATAAAACACAATTATTAACCAATAAACTGTTTTCATTTACCCACAATCTCCACCAGACTTTGTGTGTACAAACACAGCTGTGCATTTCATATGCTGGTGCATCATGACACTACCTTCCCAGGAGGCAGAAGGTCCATCTTTTTATTCTTCTGTCCACATAAATGTCCCTAAATCTTCCAGATGTCTGTTTCCAACTGGATCCCTGAAGACAGGGACTCAGAAAACAACACCCTGTTGGCTGGGCTAGGCATTTCTCATTTACTGCTAACGACACATGGGAAGTGTTTCTCTGGTTCTTAAATTCTTTCTTCTGTAATTTAAGTTCTGCTCCCTTTTTCAGATTCTTCTAAAAATATTAGGTTGTTCAATTTCTGCAGCTTGTACTAGCTCTTTGTTGAGGCTTAAATCACTGATTTCTCAATGCCACAGTTTTAATTCTTCAACTTGTAAATTTAAAAACCAAGAACAAACTCATGAGTGTACTGTGATCTAAAAAGGACAGTCCATAAGAAAGCACTTAGCATAAGGCTTGACTTGCAGCTAATGCTCAGTAAGAGTGTGTTAGATCTGAGTGTCTAAAACACTGTGTACAGGTACAGCTCCTGGGCCTCAAGGGGAAAGAGAGGAAGGAAATGTGCATCAGAACTCAATCTCACCTTCTGAAACTGCCCCACTGTTCCTCCGTCAGCAATAGCAGTATGCTGCGCAGCACGGTCACAGCACTGTGCCCATGAAGTCTCTCATAACCAGTCTCTTCTGGTGAATCAGTGTCACAGAAAACAAAACCCAGATGCCATGGCAGAGCTTAGGGCCACATCACAGTGAAGGTCATATCCAGAATGGTGCTGTAGCCTTCAAGTCAGCCAGGCTTGAGGACAATGCATTGCCTGAGAGCAGGCAAGTGAGAGAGGGATCTCTCTGTGGGGAGTTTCTATAGATACCAGGGAAATGGAGACCTTCACCCAAGAACTGGGCGTCATGCACTGACTACATCCTGGATACTGGCGATTCACTAGAGAAGAGACAAGGTATCTTCTATTGATCACAGTATTCTGCAAAGCTGACTAAATGCTACATAAAAAAGGCTTCAACACAAGTGTAAGTGGAGTGAAAATTTGCTAAACAGAAAGCAAACTGTGCAACAAGAATTGTGCCTTGTCAAGTGATTCCTCTGTTCTTCCTGATCTCTTTCCAACACAGAAAAGTTTCTCATTTTTTAGGGCAACTTTAGTTCCTCTTTCTTTGTCATCAGTCAAATCATTCAACCTAGAGGGGTTTCTTCCTGGAAGAAGATGGCCTTACTTCTAGATTTTCAGCTATGTTCTAATTTCTAGGTCCTGTCCTTTTCCCTCTGAGCCCCTTGAAAACAGGCCATGCTCAAACTGTTCATTACTGTCCACCCAGCTGGACACACTTGGTACCTGGTGGCAATACTCTCAATACACGACGAATGAACAACCATCTCAACAGCTACTCATGTTATAAACTGACCTTACTGCCTGATCCTTTTTGGTCAGAAATCACAAGCTATAATTAAAGTTCTGAGAGCCTGACAGTTAGAGCCATTCCAACCTCTACTACCTGACTCACTTTCTCAATCTCAAACTCACACTCACCAGGAAAAAGTTACTTTATGTGCTCCATACTTCCTTTTCCTGACTTGTGTGAAGAGAGATGAAGGTGGGGAACACAATGGTCCTTTTCTGACCATTTTACACAGACTTGATGAGATTCCAAATGTAAGCATTTGGTGTGCTGATGGTGGTTATTGATATTACAGCCACCACTTGTTTGGTTAATTATGACTGTTGGGCTTTGGGTTTATTCATGTGTGCAGATAAGTGTGTTCACCCCTATTAGATTGTACATATTTCACTGTATTTTTCATAGAAGACAACACAGGACTGCACAGAGGGTAGATCCTTAATGTTGACGGACCAACTCAAGTGAAAATGCCCACCACTAGTTAGGACTGCAGGAAGAAAAGAAACCATAGGTGCTAGGCTAATTTCCCTTCCTTCCTTAAGGAAAAAGCTTTTAAGACTGAGTCCTCACTAGAGGGAGGATCATGAGTCGTGATTCTGTCTCACTCATCCCATCTATGGATAGCTAGGTGTAGAGTAGCTAGCTGTCCTAGGTAGTACAGGACAACAGAGGTCATGCCCCTGGCTTTTAGAGCTTTACTTCAATTGGGAACAGCAGACAGGAGACAGACAAGAATGGACATGCTGGACAGTGATTACCAGGAACAGTGAGGAAGGAGATGAATTTATCAAGGGTGAGAAAAGCATATCCAAAAAGATGGAATTTTGGGCAGAAACCAAAAATCAGTGACAGCTCCAGCCCACTGGATAATCCACATGAGGAACGGGAGTGCAAGACAAGAGGACTGAGACAGGACCATCTGTGGAAATGAGAGGAACAGCAAGGAGACCACGTGGTAGTGCAGGGTGAGGGGCTACGAGGGAGTAAGGGCAGGAAGGGACCAGAGGATTGCATGCAATCTTGTGAGCTTTGATTTTGCTCTGAGTACGGTGGGATCTACTGGAGACTTGTGGGCCAGGATGACAGAACTCATCGTAGACTTTGGTAGGTCACTGGCTGCCTTACTGAGAGCCGTCAGCAGGTGAGCAAAAGAGGAAGGAAGAAATTGTCACAGTAACGCAATTGAGGTAGGGAGAGACGAGGACAAGAACGGCGTGTGGCTCAGGCCTGCGCAGTGAGGGTGGAGCGAAGGGGGGTGTGGTTCTCAGGGGAAGTTAAAGTGTATTTACTGAGCTGAAGTGATTTCCTGAGACACTAATTGTACAGTATGAAATAAGGAGAAACAAGACTCTAAAGCATTTATTCTGAAGAATTAGAAAATTTAACTGGGAGAGGAACAAGTGTATAAGGAAATGAACAAAACAAGATATTTCACTTTAGAATATTATATTTAGCACCTTTCAAAGATATGCAAGTTGAGGTATCAAATGGGGAGTCCAGTGTGCAAGCACAGCAAACAGCAGAGAGGACCAGGCTGACAACCAAGACATGCACACCGTATTTAAAGCTACGAGCTTGGATGAGATCATGAGGGGTGAGCAGGGCAGAGACAGGAAAGTCCCGCTGCATGGTCTTCAGTATGCAGGCAGCTCAGAAAGAGGAGGCCCAGACACAAGCACCTTCCAGGAAAGATCCATTGCTTCAGGGGTGGACCTGAAGGATGAAGGTCCATCTTTCACCCAATCTGCCTCCTCTCCCTCTCTCCCTCAGCCTCTTACTTCTACCCCAAGAACCTTTCACTGGCTTTCCCGGGCAGCTTCTACTCCTCCTCCACACTGCAGCTTTGTATTTCGTTTTTAGAAAGGACCTCCTTGAACCCCATAAACTTTGTACCTCTCCTTTTATATCCCATTGACCTTTGTTTTCCTGAAATTTTGGGAACGAATCTCTACGTAAGCACCTGCATGAACACAATTCTACATGGAAATTTATATAACTCCATATATGTTTATGTCTACATAGAATGAGTATTTCCCTCTAACTAGACTTGAGGCTCCCTGGATTCAGGAACCTGCCTAATCCCATGCACCCCAGGATATACTTGAAGAGCTGAGGCAAGAATGAAAACCAGGTTCTGGACCGACCATATAGCATTCATTATGTAGTTTCATCTTAATAAGTGATACATGTATAGTCCTATCTGCAGAGAGGAAAATTGAAGATGAGAAAGTACAAAGAACAGCCCAAAGGCCATCTTGCTAAGAAACAAGTGGAAAGAAAACCCACATCTTCCTAATTCAGACCAGGCGCCCACCCCACATCTCTGCCACCCCTGCCCAGTGAGGTGCCTTGAAACTGGCCTGTTGGAAAGGGCACTCAATGCAATCTCCCACCTCCCCACCTTATACCTACCCTGTGTCACATCCCCTCACCTGTCCATGGCTCTCTGGCTCTCAGTGTCCATCCACCCCTGCCCATGGCACAGTCTGTCCAATCTGATGTCCGTAGGACTCATGCATCAGACTCTGCCTGTCGCTGATGTCCTCACTCTCACCTCTCAGTTCATGCACCACAGAGAAGGCAGTGGCAGTCTTTGGTGACAAGAGGAGGAGAGGTTGAGGTCTCTCCTCTCCACTCCCTGCCTGCTTGGGGCTCAGGCACTTCTCCAGAAATTTCCTAACATGAGATCCTGTGCTGGTTTCCTTGGACCCCAGCTTCTAATTGCTGCTGTCCCTGGGGGCTTCACCATGTCACATGGTTCCCTAACTTACTGGTCTGGCAATAGCCTCTTTAACTCATTGGAATTCAAGTCGGGCTGATACAGTGTGAAATATGCCCCTCCCCTGCACTCCCCTGCTCTGGCCTCAGCACCCCCATCCTGGGCCACCTTCCTTCCCTCACTGTACACGCTCAGGCAGGCAGGCAATCGTGCTGCGTCCACACTGGTTTTATAGCCATCCACAGACCCATAAAAATCAATGGCGCAAACACCCAGAGAATCTTTGTCACACATTGAGAAATTTCCCATAACTGCCCTGAAATTGGCTTGAATCCCTTGTGGTAAAATTTTAAGAACAGAAAAGAGGAAAAAGAGAGGGGGGGGAGAGGCCTGACATCAAAGTCTAAATATTAATAATTTTCATCTTTCCTCTGACTAGATGAAAATGAAGGAACCCAGGCTATCTTAAGACAAAATAAGGATGCGCACACCTCCTTTTCTGAAGCAGTTTTCACACTTTTAAAATCTCAGTTCCTAGGTGTGCAGAAGGAAGCCTAAAGCAGCCATCAAAGCTGTACTGGGAGGAAAAGCTTTGAATCAGGAGCTCAAGGCAAGTTCCTCACCTTAACACCCAGGCGGGGTGGCGGTAAGCACAATTGGTGACCAAGCAGTTTGTATAGTTTATGTAAACATATTAAAAACCTTTCTCTGCACATTCATCTGACATTAAGTGATTAACCAGTTGTATAAGCTAATATTTATGTATGACTTATAACTGCAATGCAAATTAGGTCCCATTTATCATAGAATCAGAGTAAGGGAAGCAGAGCTCAGGGACCTTCTTGTTCAATCCTCACATTAGGGCCGAGGGAAATAAGGCAGAGAGAGGAAAGTGACCCATCCACAGTAGAGAGGGATGATGTCTAAGGGGGATGGGTTTCACTACAGTCAATTTCTGCCATAGCTTATCATTTTCCTCCATGAAGAACAGGCCATTCACTTGTCTTAGATTTACGAGAATAAAATTTAGGGTCTCTCTAACCTCCTTAAAGAATAGGATAATAATAACTAATGTTTCTTGAGCTCTATGCCAGGCCTGGAGTAAGATCCTAATCTAGTAAACAGTTTAAATCTCCCAAAGTCACTATGAGACCAACAATTATTAGGAATTACAATAAAAACTGAGAGCCTGGTCTGGATTTCAACTATCTAGATTCACAGCTTATATCCAGCATTAACCAGCTACATGAACTTTTCTGTACATGTATCTATTATCTATGAAATGGGGATAATAAGAACATTTATATCATAGGGTAATTAGAAATATTGTGTGAGGAAAATAGTTATTATAGTGGAGTAAGGGATGTGTGAGTATCTGATATGATGTACCCCATTTTGTTTCTCTTAACTGTGTTCCCCGTTTTGTAGATAAAGGAAGAAATCCATAGAGTCAGTGAGGAACTGGTTCAAGTATGCACAAGTGCATAGCTGTTAAGGGACAGATTTTAGGTTCCAATCTGGATTTTCTGGTTCAAAAGCAATACTCACTGTTGCTGGGACCATTCAGGAAAATTCTCAGCAATGATGTAAATTTCAGATTTAAAATCTCTCATGTATTCAGAATTGAGAATTTCAGAAGGCAACTGTATTACTGGGGTACTAAACTCACGGTGGATTAGCCCTCTGATGATTTCATAGCTAAATACAGTGTTGGGTGACAGGTCCAGGATTAGAAAGAGAAGGACTATGGGCTGGTTTGTCTTTTTCTCTAATTATTCTCTCTCTTCACTTTCTGATTGCAATGGGCTGAGTAGATTTCTTCTGCTAGGTTTTTCCACCATGACATTTCTGCCTTGGAGGTAGCCAACCACTGACTAAACCCTCTGAAACCATGAGTGAGATAAACCTCTCCTTGTTTAAATGATGGCTGTCAGTTATTCTGTCCCAGTGATGTAAAAGGTGACAGACACATTCTCTATCCGTGCTACCAAGTAGAGTAGGTATGGGCCCCATCTTGAAATGTGGCTAGTGTTGCAGGGGAAAGAGCATTTTAAGTTTACTTACCTGTAATTAATTTAATCTGCAGTCACATGTGGCTAGTGATCCCTATGTTGGCCAGTTCACTTCTTTTCTACTTATTTATCTTGTGATCCTGAACTCCAGGTGGGTGCCTAGAGCAGGACACTCCCTGGGGTATTAACCCTCACTCTCATCATTCTGATACTACTGCCTTCACAATTCTGTCCTAATAAAGGGTTGCTCTGCCAAAAAGAACCCACAAATGTTTGTAAAAGGAATAAATAAAGGACGAACCTATCATCTCCCCTTAGGCCAAGAAATGGCTTCATGAGCAGCAGGGTGGGTCACAGGATCTGGCCTCTTCTATCACTATGCACACCCCTTTCCTAGTGTGCAGCACCCTCATCTGCTCTTTGGTGAGATCAGTAGTCCCAAATCTGAAACTACAAAGGTCCTCAGTCACCCAATGCTTATGCCCCCCTCCTACCAGAGTCACACATCTTGAGTCTGGACAAAAAATTGGAATAAATCTGATGTGTCCATTTAATTCTGGCAGTCACACTCCTCCATGTCAAGGGAAATTGCAAGAATCTCTTAAAACTGACCTTAATCTTGGATTTGAAGAATTAAGATGCTCTGCTGTGGAGTCAGGCAAGCTTGTGAATCTCAATTCAGTAATTTCAAGCTTTGATAAACTGACCACTTAGATGTCCTAAAACTCTACTTTCCTTGGCTCTGTAAGCAAAATAATGATGTGCTTTTCCAAAGAATGCAGAGAAGCTACACCTCAGGAGCTTAGCCAGAAACACAGTAAGCTGTACTTGCCCAAGAAAGAATGTGATCCGCTTCCTTGGATACCGTTATAGCAGCCCCTTCCCCTGAGTGGCTGGTCACTAATGGATTCTCGTTTTCCATGTTCTTCCCTAAGAGTCTCTTACAGGCTTTCTCCCTGAATAAGCATAGTTAAAGAGTGAATGAATACAAAGTGGGACCTGATATTATATTTTGAAAGTGGGAAGTGGTATTTGAGGGAAAATTTCAGACAATCGCTATCACCATCAAAAACCATCTACGTACATACTTGCAAGCAGTGCTTAGCAAAGAAGACAGGACAATGTGACCCCTGTCTAGCAAGCACCTTCGAGGAATCCTTCAGACACAATCTTTTAGGAAACTGCTAGATTGAATTGTTTTCTCAGTCCTCACCCCTCAACAGCAGTCAACACTTGTCTAAAATTTGATCCATCGTTCTCTGAATTACACACCTTCAGTCACCCCTGGTTCTCTTCCTTCTTCCAAGAGCGCGACTCCTCTAGTCCCTTCCCTGGCTCCTGTACATCTCTCCTGTGTTACTCCCTGGCTGCGTGACCTCCAGGCACACACTTAGCCGGCCTGAGCCTTGGTCTCAATAGCCACATAATCAGAGTGATGATAATCTACCTGAGTGGTTCGTGTGAAGGTTATAAAAGAGAAATAAAAGCCCACATCCCTTGCCATCTCCAACAAGTATTTTGATATCCATGATAAAACAGAACTAAAACTTTTACACAATTTCCAAATGTGGGATTAAATTCATGCATGTCCAAGTCAAACCAAGAACCCAAAGCATAAGTGATCCCATCTCCCATGATCTAATATACATTTGGTCCTCATTTCCACTTTAAGTTTCTCGCACCAGAGAAACAACACAGCTTTTACTCACGTGCGTCTGTCCTCTCTCACTTGAGAGCATGGTCTCAAGGTGCATCCATTTAGCTAGAAATGTCTCCAGCTCATCCCTCTTTAAGCAAAGGCTCACTGGATCATGATCCCTGGCATCTAGGGAACCAAATAGAAGCTGTTGGAGTAGAAGCAAGGGCTGTAATGTTTACACAGGAAAAGATATGTATGTGTCTTTCTGCTGTCTGCTGGAAATAACTTTAATATCTAGAGTTTAAAGTGCCAGCTGATTGTGAAAAGAAGCCGTGAGATATCCTGGCCACTATGTGGGCAAGTGGCAATAAAGTGCCTTCCTGTCAGAGCTCTAGGTTATACTGGGAGAAAGATAGGCAGTTACCCAAGTCCACGTGAAAACGAACTGATGCTTAAGATGTACCCATAACCAACCACACAAATGCAAACCCACATACACAAATTAGTGCCCACACACAACAGGATGCTAATCTATATACCCATGCCAGTAATCTCAGGACACTGGGAGCATGAGGCAGGAGCGTCACAAATTCGAGCCCAGCCTAGGCAACTTACAGACTCAGCCAGATCCAGTTTCAAAATAAAAATAAAAGGGTTAGAAATATAACTCAGGGTAAAGGCCCTGAGTTCAATCCCATAAGGTACAGAATTATGAACAGAGGTTAAAGAATTATAATTAGACAGCAAAGTTAAGACTTGGTAGTGCTTAATATACACTATTCAGTAGTTTTCCTTCCTACGCTTTTTCTTCTATATCCTAAATATTAATTCCAAGATTTTTTTCCCTGTCTCCTTGGATTTCAATAATTTTTGGTTTATTTTTACTGTATTTTCTTCAGTCATTCATCTGGCAGGAGAGTCTGTGACCAGAGCAGAACTTCAGAAAGGCTACCCCCATACCACCATATGGAATCACTCACCACTTAAAACAAATGAAAAGAATTTTTTTTTTTTTTTGAGACAGGGTCTTGCTTTGTAGTTCAGGCTGGCCCTGGGCTCACTATGTAGATCAGGCAAGCCTTGAACTCAGCAATCCTCCTGTCTCTGCCTCCCGAGTGCTGGGATTACAGGCATGAGCCACCACGCCCGGCTATGAAAAGAATTTTTAAAATAAGAGACCAAAGTAGAAGATCAGAGGAAAGCAAGAGGCACAAAGCCCCGGAGAAAGGAATTCATCTGGAGAGTTGAACAGGGTGGCCGTGTGGAGGCGCCTACATAAAATACTAGAGGAGAAGGGGCGAGAGGAGTGGAGCAGAGAAGCCACTTCGGGATGCATAGTGCCCTGCGGGTTCCGAGGAACCGGACCGTGGCTTCGGCCCCAAGGACACACAGAGACCGTTCAGTCACAGCCCCCAGGGGGGCATGAGGCATCACCACTGCTGCCTCTTCTGGGATGATATTCAGCAGTTTTCAGAGTAACCACGTGGAGCAAGAACTCTTCACCTTGGAGAAGACCAGCCTGGTGGGACGGGCATTAGAGCTTCGCTATGCACATGCTTTCGCTTGCAGGGGTGGAGCTGGTTGTGGATTTAGGAGATCAGAACAGTATTTTTGTGAGGGTGGTGAATTAAAAAAAATAGTAATCCCAATAGGCAGAAGATTAAAGGAGGCAGATTTTTATTCTAGCTTGATAACATAATACCTGGAGCTCTCTGAAGCCAGAGTGTCTGATTTCTGAGGAACTGAGCACCCTGAAACCAAGAACATGTAAATCAAACCTCAAGGCAGCTAGTCAGAGCTGAAATATTCGAGACTGGATTATAGACCTGTCCAGTTTATTCTATAAGAATTAATTAAGAAAATGAGCAGGTTAACACTATCTGCAAAGAAATCAAAAATAACCACACTACAAAAATGTTTACTATTAAGAGTATGTGAGTTCCATACCAAAACACTCTAATAAAAATAAAAATGTTTCTTAAATAAATGATAATATGCATATTTTTCTTAACCCTTTTCCAGTTTCGGAGCACTGTGCACAATCTGAAGGAACACCACCAAGTGTTATCGGCACCTCTGAAATCCTCAAATGTTCACAATTCACACACTCTGTCACACTTTCTCCCTCCGCGTGTTCCGTGACACGGAAAAGGGGCTGGCTGTTCTGAACACTCCTGTCCTCAACTCTGTAACTAGAGAACAAGAACCCGGATGGGTTGCAAATGGAGTCACCACCCTAGCGTGTGACTTAATGAGTAGAGATGGACCAGTCACAGACATGAACACTCCACAGTCATCAAGGGCTGATGATAACTTCCCCAGAAACTGTCTTCCACAATATATGGTCCTATTAAGCAGCTATTACCCGCTGACCTCCTCTGCCTGAGTGCTCTGACTTTGGAAGTGTTGAGCCTGAACAACTCGGCATTAAGGATACCTGCAGTTCAAAGAACCACAGCACCTGACTTCAGTGAAGAGAAGAAAACCCGGAAGTCTTGGGGAGGATAAATCCCAAGCAACTAAAGAAGAAAAGATGCAAAACAATAACTTCCCTGAAGAAGAGAATAATCTTTCAGCCAATTCAGAGGCCAAGTCACATGGACATCGGTGCCACTCACTCAGATGCAAGGCCTAGGAGCAGCACTCTGCAGGCTGGTTTATGCCAAGTGCAGACTGCATGGAACAAGAGACGAAGCAAACCTGCGCTTTCCCCCAGCCACCCTCACCACACACCTGCCAGTGTCCACGACTGTTCTCATTGTGTGGAAAGAAAAGGAAGCCGGGGTGGGGAGTTTAAGCCACTCAGCCCAAGTAAAACATCTTGACAAAATAAAATCAGGGCATTAAATCCAGGCCTTTTGAATCTAAGCTCAGTTCTCTTTCCAGAGCTCAGCATTGGATCTTTCAGGTAAATCTGCTTCTCTTTGGAATTTACCTAGGAGACTCTCTCTAAATTATGCATCTCCTTAAGTGAAACTCTGCCATAACCAATCTCTCACTAGGCAGGTGAGACCCCTCTCAGCCTCCTGCACTCAGCCCTCTCCCTTCCTCTTGTGCACAGTTTACAGACCAGCCCCTCCTAGGGAGCCAGAGTCAGCAAGTCCCTAAGGCTTCAATGATACCACACAGGTTTAACAGTCCAGCGCTTCCCTCCTCTCTGTTGGGATCCTTGACTAATTAATAGCCACAAGAGCATTGGGTGCGACTGTTGAATGGCATCAAGTCCTCAATGAGTTTGCTGAATGAAAATACAGGTTCTCACATTGAGATACCAGCCTCTTACAGAGCTGGGACATACATACAACTCAAGCACTGGAAACCAGATTAGTAAATGCTGAAATGTGTGTCCCAGCTTTAAAGAGTCTTGGGACAACTCTAAGGGAGACCCTCACCCTCCTCATTGTCAGTCCATGGCACCTCCTTGATTATAAAAAGGGGTGTTCCCTATAAGCAGATGTTTGGAGCCAAGTACTTTGTCCAAATGAGGTTTGATTCGGTAATGGAGATGAGATAATTGGTAGAAAGGTCGAGTCTCAGACTCAGGGAAACAGAGAGAAACATTCATATCCAAAGTTATGAAACAAATCAGGAATTCACATGAAATTCATGAAAAGAAAAAGTGATTCCCTTTAGTTTTCAGCGATGAGTTTGAGTGAAATAAATTGCTTCCTCAAATAGTTTCTTGATATTTTAAATAGACAGTTCATAGCTTCCATGTGGACCATGTGAAGAGAACTGTTTAAGGAGATGGAAATATTGACTACTGTGACCATTACACGATTACATGAACTAGCCCACTGTACTCCAAAAATCTGCACAATTAAAATCATAATTCACAGAAAAGAAGGAATAATGTCCTATATTCATATTTGAGCACAGATTCCCAAGACCAGCACCCAAATCCCCAAATCAGGCCATCAGACATCTCAAACTAACTTCCTGACTTCATTTCCTGTTACTCATCATTATGCACTTAGTGTCAAATGAAGCTACTTGTCAACCTCCCTATGTTACCCTCTATCCACTGTCACAAGTTTACTTGGGCTGTTTTCACTAGATACAATATTTCCTATGTACATTCTGCCATTCTGTATGAATCATCCACAAAAAAAGAGAAAAAGCCACTTTGTTCATCATCTCATCAACCTGCCTAGCTCTCTCTCTCTCTCCCTGAGTCTTGAAGTAGTAGGTAATCTTTATGTGTCTCTTAAACGAGTGAAATAGCCCCAGTTTACAGGTTAAGAATTATGCTATTGGTCTGGAGATTTAGCTGAGTGGTTCTGGCACCTGCCTAGCAAACTCAAGGTCCTGAGTTTGATCCCTAGTAACCACACACAACAATACTGGGCAT
>PVIC010046304.1:0-14291 GCA_004025085.1 Thryonomys swinderianus
GCCCATTTTTGTGTTCATTAGTTCAATTGATTAAAAAATGAGGTGACATGAAGCCCCACAGTTGTGAGTGCTGGGACTACAGCTGACAGCAGATGGGTGTTTTCTTGTTGCATCTTTACTTGGAGGAGAGAGGTAGAGACCTAGTGACCAGGACCCTGTGCTCCTGTCTATTCTTAGAAGACACTGGTCGCTTCCTGACCCATCCCCTCCCAGAGGGCTCACTGCCTAACACCATCATGCCGGTGGGCAGGAAACACAAACCCAGCAAAAGTGACCAGCACTTTGTAGAAAAGCACAGCCAACACAGTGGACAGCAACATGAAGTTTTCCAGCTGCCAGTCACATCGAGCAGGTGACATGCAGATAACACAGAGCATAGGCACTAGGCCTTCTGTGTATTTCCCACCCACCGGGACCTCAGCCCTCCCCACACTTGAGCGCTTACCGCTGATGAGCATCAGTATCAGTCTAAGGTTGGTGCTGAGAGCATCTCAGAATGGCTTTTCCTGTGTCCCCCTCCGTAGCGGTCTGCCTTCTCGTTTACCTATCATCACTTTTCATTTTATTCATCCTTTTATACTGTAGATTTCTCATGTAAGAGAACATAAATGATATTTAACTTTCTGAGTCTGGTTAACATGCTGGTCTCAAGTTCTATCCATTTCACTGCAACTGACATGATTTCATTCTTTTTTGTGGATGCATAGCATTCTGTATAAACATTTTCTTTATCCACTCATCTATTGACAGGCATCTAAGCCATTTCCAGAGCTAAGTTACTGTGACCTATGTGGCTGTAAGCATGGATGTGCATGTGTCACTATGAAGATACACTCTTGGCTTTCTGGCCTCTGCCCCCTGCCTTGGAGCCAGCCGACTGTGGACTGAAACTCTACAAAACTGAGCCAGAATGAACCTGACCTTCTCTAAACTGCAGGTGTCTGGTACTGTGTTTCAGAGTGACTAAGGCATATGGCTTCAAGTGTTTCACCTGTGTTACCATCAGGCCGATTCAAAGGTCTGTTTCCATATCTAGGTTTTGGAGCAGCTTGATTTGATGTTAGTAGTAAAGCACAGGGTGAGAGATAGGGGTCTGCTTTTAACCTTCTGCAAGTGGACGTCAGTTTGCCCAGAACCATTTATGAAGTAGGGTCTCTTTTCCCAACACGTTTTTGGCCATTTTATAAAAAATGGCTAGGGTGGACTGGAGATTTAGCTTGGTGCCTGCCTAGCAAGCTCAAGGTCCCTGGTTGATCCCTGGTAACTACATACAACAGTACCGGGCATGGTGTCTCACACCCATCAGCATTCAGTACCATACACCACAATGCTGGGCATGGTGATCCACAACTATAATCCCAGCACTTGGGAGGCAGAGGCAGGAGGATTGCTGAGTCCGAGGCTTGCCTGGGCTCCATAGTGAGCTCAGGGCCAGCCTGAACTACAAAGCGAGACCCTGTCTCAGAAAAAAAAAAAAATGACTAGAGCCATGGGGTTGTGCACCTTCTGTTCTGTTTCCTCTATACGTCTGTATTTGTGCCAGTACCATGCTGTTTTTGTTATTGTAGCATCACAGTATAATTTGAAACTCTGGATGGTAATATCTTCAGCTTTGCTCTTTTGCTCAGGATTACTTTGGCTATTCTGGGTCTTTTCATTTTTCCTTCCCAGTACTGGGATGGAACCGAGGCCTCGCGTAGGCCGGGCAAGCACTCTACCATTGAGCCACACACGAGTCCTACCCTGCATCTTTTTTCATTCCATGTGAATTTTAGGGCTTTTCTCCCTCTAATTCTGTGGAGAATGCCATTGGCATATTCAGTGGGGATTTCGTTGAGTGAATGGACTGCTTGGGTCATCTGTCTTTTGGCCTTTGCCAGTGTGCTGAGTGTTAGTTCCTGGGTCCCACAGGCACTGGGGCTGTGTCGGCAGTAAGATCCTAGGTGCCTTTCACAGGTGTCCCTGCAGAATTCAGTTCTGAACTTTGGCAGAAGAGCAGTTCTCCATTCTGATCATCTTTGTTATTCTGTGCTGATTTCTGCTGCTATTTTGGGAAGGAAAAGTCTCTGACCCTTCAAATACCCAGGTCAGGAAAAGAGACGACCACGAATCTAAATATTCATTAATTTCCAGTAGATGAAGACTAAAGATACTGACTAAAGGGTGTCATTTTGTGCCTAGCCCGCATGGCATATTCAGACTTGCGGCTGGAAAACCCATTATATCCCTTCCTCCAAGTACTTTGGTCCTCCAGAGGCCGTGAAATGCTTCCCCTGTTGAGCATTCAGTTATATTCAGGGAGAGATTGTTACCCTGGCAAAGCCGGCGGTCCTGTGGGCCTGGAAGCCTTCTGTGTTGATTCTGTTCTAAAACTCCAGATGACTCCACCAGGTCACTTGTGACAGATTTGTGGTATCGTCATGATTTTAAATTAGTGTTCATGAGTAAAAATAATTAACTTGCCATGTGAACAAACAATACTGTTATCTACTACAGTAATTAATCATTAAATTAGAATGAGATAGGTTTATTCTTTCAATTTTAGACACAGAAGTCTCAGTTAAGAGATTTCATTTAATCAATATCTATCATTTGATTAAAACAAATATTTTTCCTTGCACCAAATCCAAAATTATTTTTTTTGAGACAGGGTCTTGCTTTATAGTTCAGGCTGGCCCTGAGCTCACTATGTAGCCCAGGCAAGCCTGGAACTCAGCAATCCTCCTGACTGCCTCCGGAGTGTTTGAGCCACCACACCTGGCACTGTGGTATGTGGTACTGATGGCTGGTGGGTGTGAGTCACCACGCCCAACATTGTATGTGGTTACCAGGATCGAAGTCAGGGCCTTGCGCTTGCGAGGCAGGCGCTGGAACCACTGAGCTAAATCTCCAGCCCCAGCACTCTGTCATTTTTAAGGCCCCTCCCCCATGAAGTATTTTGCTTGTTTAGATTAGGTATCATCCACTTAACAGATAAGGCAGAAAAGTTGAAATTTGAGCTTTCTGATTCATGATGTCACTGGATGACCTTGGACAAGTAATTCAACTTGCTGGCTCTGGTTTACTTATCTTTAAGACAGAGAAATCCATTCCTTCCCTATTCTGATGTCATAGGGATGGGCTTTTACAGAGAACAGTGTGTGCCAACATCTTGAGCTCATTGAGAAAGGAGCCACATTTAACCCAATCATTGAAGAATGTTTTCTAGTTCTTTAGAAAGATACCCTATAAAAAGTCTAGCAAATAATACTGGCTAATAGATATATATTCACACCTTCACTTAGCTAGTCCCTGAGCTCTGTTGGAATGTGGCTGCTGGAGAGCATGTGCTGTTTGTCGCTCATATTCTAATAAACTCATCTAGAAAGTGTAGAGTCGGAAAATGGCTGTGTCATGTATGTAGCTATGCTTAAATATGTGTAAAAAGAATTTTCCCAATAAAAACGGAAATTCTTCTCATAAATTTAATTTGGTGGGAAGTACAAATGACCCTTTATATTGAAAAGAGAGTTGTGGAATTGGTGATTCTACAGATATGGCAGATTTCCTGACTTCAAGCACATCTGTGTTAAAGTGTCAATTATCATTTACTTCTTCTAGAGTTACATTGAAGGTTGACTACTTTTTTGTTTTGGTGAAGAGTATTTCCATCGCTATTTGGAGGCCTGGGGACAGCTTACCAAATAGGTGTGAATCTCTCTTGTTTTAGCTTGCGCTGTGGTATAGAAGTCAGGAACTTGTCAGTGTGGTAAATGGAGCTGTCGTCATCAGGAAGCCAGGTCCTAACACTGTGAGGACCTGATGATCCGCTCCGTGGTTCGTTAGGTCTTCGAGGAACTATTTCAGATCCGACATATAAGCCATTGTGTAGAACACAGGTCAGATTTATAAGTGGTAGATTCTCGGAGCAAGACAGAGAATACTTCTTCAGGTGTGAAGGTGTCCTAAGAAGTCTCACGTTCGGTTTCTATGATTACCTGGGTCTCCAAGGATTGTTATTTCTTGCAGGTCCATTGCAGGTCAGTGTTCATTGGTCAATGTCCTTGCAGGTCATTGCTCTTTTATGAAGAAAGTGGGCTGTTTTGACCAACTTCAGCGGCAAGGAGGCTCCTCGTTATTCCTCTCGTGGAAAGTTTCCAATTTAGTTTGTTTGGAGACTTGGAGGTTTTCCACCCACCCACCTGTGGTCTGGACTCTGTAGTGAAAGAGCCCTGGACCTTATCTGCCTGCTCAGAGAAGGGGACATTCTCCAATGTAGAAGTGTTCCTTTTCCACTCTTCACAATTGTGATCACGATCAATTCAAATTCGATGTGGTTTGTGTCTTAGGCTGTAGCTTGTTAGGATTTTATCCATAGCTGATGATTAAGAAAACAAAGGAAAAATGAACCAAAACACATGTGTTTTCTTTGCTTTTTATGTAGTCCTGATCTACCTGTCTCCAAGCCTGCTACTGTCTGACTTCCTGCCTAAGAAAGCTGTGTTTTATATTAAAACTTTTCCCTCCCTTCTGCACCCTTTTAGTCCTGGGATCTCTTTCTTCTCTATTCTCTTCTGACTTCTTTTCTTTTCCCAACATTTTGAAACCTCTTCTGAATTAATTCATTTTTCCAGCTCTCTCAAATTCACAGAGATGAACACCAGCAAAGCTCTCCTCCCTTTCCCTTCCTTCACTCCCTTACCTCCTCCTGCCCTTTTACTTATTTATTGAATGTTGATTTTTTTGATGATGCTGGAGATTGAACCCATGGCATCACAAGAAGCAGTTGCTCTACCACTGAGCTACATCCCCAGGCTCCAATAAACTTTGTGTTTTTTTGGTACCACTGATCAAAGTTGGGACCTTGCACTTGTGGGGCAGGTGCTAGAACCACTGACCTAAATCCCTGATCCTCCAATAGACATTTCTTTAAAATAACAGACATTCCCTGTAGACTTTGTCCTTGTTTTGTGGCAGACACACTTCAGTTTCCAACCAACAAAACTTTAGTGTTGAAGAAAATATGTTGAACCGTGTATAAATTGTCTAATTAAAAATTCTAATAATCACTGTCATGCATATTAATAGTTGTGTCCCCAAGGAAACAACTCCTTCTCTTGAGTTGTGTACTTGAGGACTATGAATTTAGACACCATTGTAATAAGGGTCATAAAATCATGAAGAAGCGATTAGAGAGAAGAAGGAGGGTTATGTGTTATGGGAAGGTGAGTTGGAAAGAGATGGTAGATTGGGTTTGTTTAGTAAAGGTGTGTTAGGTAGGCTCATCTTACAGTTTCCAGTGATTAGGAACCTTCTCTTTTGGGTATTGGAGGGAAGGGAAGCTTTATTGGTACAAATTTCCTTTACAGATGGGATATTTCTGTCCATTTTAGGCAAGTGAGGGAGAACAGAAAGCTCCTTTTGTGGCAGGTGTTTCTCAGCCACCTTCAGCTCAAAATAACCCTTAGGCCAAAGTGGCATATTTTGAGTGACATATTCTGATCTCCTCAAGAACAGTTAATAGGCGGCTGGGAATTTAACTTAGTGGTGCTGCCCCTGCCTTGCAAGTGTAAGGTCCTGAGTTCGATCCCCAGTACAAAAAAAGAACAATCACTACTTGGGAAAACATTGTAAATTCAATAAGAATCTAAAAGGTAAGAATAAGTGGGGCCTTGACTTATAATCTCAATTCATTCACGAGGGCTGGTTGCAACTCAAGTTGGTCAGTTGAAGGCTCAGGCTCCTCTACACAGTCTTCAAAGTGTCTCTCCTGTACACAGGCCAATCTCAGTGTTCTCAGAGAGACACTGGCCCAGGATTCCTCAGTTAACCTCACCCAGGAAAAGATGTTGTCATTTTTTTCCATAACTCTTTAAGAGTTAAATCTATCTGAGACCATCTGGAAGCACAAGTGGCCAACATTTGGGTTATAACTCAAGAATTTGGTCAATTTAAAATTCTGGTTGTAACCCAAGTTGTTCATATGTCAGGGCAGGCTTAACTCAAGGGTCCACTGTGTGTGTTCAGCTACAGCCCTGCTGAGGCATGAACAGACATAGCTATGTAAATTTTTACCCCCTTGGCTGCCGCTCAGCCGTGATACCCGGAGAGCACGCCTCTTGGTCCAGCAGGCTGTCTTTTACTTTTCTTTGTTTGCATAAAGGATGGGATTATTTTATTGATTTATCAAACAAACAGCAGGCAGCTTACGGTTTTCCTTCCAAGCTGTGAGACTCGGCCGTGGTCATTTTTGAGGTCACTAACGTTGAATTCCACTTGCATTTATAATAAGAGGCCTAGAGGGAAAGCAGCGAGGGCTGACTTGCGCTTGCTTGCAGATTGTTACATGTTTTTCCCTTTTGGTTTTTCTGTTTGACAGCAGCAGCGTGCAGGGTCACCGACAGCCAGCCCCCCATGTCAGCGGTCTAGGATGGCCAGTGAAGCCACCAACATCCCAAGCCCCGTGGTGCGCCAGATTGACAAGCAGTTTCTGATCTGCAGTATATGCCTGGAACGGTACAAGAATCCCAAGGTCCTCCCCTGTCTGCACACTTTCTGCGAGAGGTAAGCCCCTTGGTTCTCCTCGCAGGGACCTGCACACACTCAGTCCTGCTTTGGGCCTCAGGGCTTCCTTCCCAGAATTCTGTCATTACTTGGGAAGACACTGAATCTGTGTCCTCCTGACATATAGCTAGAAGCCAAAGTGCGCTGGGGATGTAGAGGTGTAGCTCCAGGGGCATCGATCCTACCTTGCAAGCACAAGGGCCTGAGTTCAGTCCTCGGACAAAAAAATATATACATATATCATGAGTCGCCAGCTCAAAAGTTTGTGTTTCAAACACTTGCAAGGAGGAGAAAGCAAACCGGGAACTACTACTGGTTCATTTCCAAAGGAGACAGAGCATTAAATATTTCAAGATTAAACATTTTTTTGTGATTTTTCCTTTTCACCATTGTTCTTCGTGGAATGATTTTGCTGACACCTATTCCCTCACAGGATGTCCTCCCTGGGGGTCAACCAGAAAGCTGTCATTTCCCCCCTAACAGGTAAAGTGAAATACCTGCATGCATAAGGGGTCATCGCAGATTGAACCTAGGGCTTTTGCACTGAGCTGCATCCCCAGCTATTTATTTATTTATAGATAGTTGCCTGGGCTGGGCTGGAACTTGCAACCTCTTCCCCAGCCTCAGAGTGCTGGGTGACAAGTATGTAGCATCCTGCTGAGCTCAATTTGTCCTTGTTGAGTGGGTATCTTTTTGGAGAGATGTGTGAATGAGTTACACCATTGTTTAACTTACTACCTAAGAAACTAGGCATTAACAGTCTGTAATTAGTTTATCTGTGGCCTATGGTTATTACGTACTATAGCACTTTGCTAAGTACATTTTCAAAGCTGTCTTACCTAAGATATATAAAATATTTTGCTTCTTATTATGGCACAGGAAATCAGGACTTCTAATGGTTTCAAGTATGTGCTGATTCCATTTACCACCTATTTAACACTGGTTATGAGATGTCTGCTCAACGTTTTATGAGTTGACAGAAGTGTCAGCTGCAATAACCACATCCCCAGTGGTGGTGATGGGTAGAGAGAGAAAGTAGATTTGTTACTGGTAGCTGCGGTGTTTATTCCTTTTGGGGTTGTCATGCATATGTGTGGGTGCACTTATTTTGCTGGGTTAATGGTTTAATGTAATACCCCAAAACTTTTTATTTTACACTTTGGCTTCAGTACCTTGTAATTCATATTCCAAATTAATTAAATAGAGTATAATCCCCCCCATCAACAGAGCTAAAACATAAATCCCAGCCACTTGTCTGTGTGTCCCTGTGCACATTAGGTGAGACCCTGCTTTGTTGGACCAGATGCCAGGCCTAGCTTTGGTAACTTGACTATTTCTTGGGTTCTCTCACTTTTCTCCAGCGGTGAGAAGCATCCTATGGAGTAGCCCTGGTCTGCCCAACCTGCTCATTTCTCATCCAGAAGCCAGTGGTGTTAACTTACAAGGCTCTACCATAGCGAGTACCTATGAAAGGCTGTGAATTAAAATTATTTCAGCATTGTGCGTGGTGAAATACTTTCAGCATTGTGTGTGGTGAAATGACAATGACGGTTACTTAAAATGGGAAGGTTTGTTTCTGTGGAGACAGAACTTTGTTGTTTGGTTCTGTCCCTAGAATGGAGCCCTAGGCCTCCTTACACTGGACACACACACCTTCTGCTTATGGATGCCTTCATCCTTGTCTCCTAACTAACCCAAACCTCCCAACACCATTGAGGGTTGGGAAGAGGCCAAAACATGATACCATCTAACTCTAGTTTTTAAAGGAATCTCCACACTGATCTCCCCAGTGGTTGTACCAGTCTACATTCTTACCTACAGTGGAGATGGTTTCCTTCCCCCTACACTCTCGCCAGCATTTGTTGTTGGTTGATTTCATGATAGTAGCCATTCTTTGTGGAGTGAGATGGAATCTCAGGGTTGTTTTCATCTGCGTCTCTTGAACGACCAATGATGTTGAACATTTCTTCATATGTTTTTTTGCTGCCTTTACTTCTTCATCTGAAAAATGTCTGTTCATTTTGGATGCCCATTTTTGAACTAGATCTGTAAATGAGGGGGCTGGTTTTTTAATTTCTTTGTATACTCTAGATATAGTCCTTTGTGTGAGAAACAGCTGGTAAAAATTTTTTCCCATATTGTAGGTTGTCTTTTCACTCTGTTGGTAGTTTCTCTTGCTGCACAGAAGCTTTTCAATAAGATGAGATCCAAGTTGTTGATTCCTTCTGTAGTTCCCGCACTGCTGAGGTTTTGTTCATAAAGTCCCATTTGACTGTGCTGTTTCCCTATTAGGTACATACATGAAAGAATTGAAAGAATCATACCACAGTGACATATGTGCACCCATGTTTATAGCAGCTCAGTTTGTAATAGCTAAATCTTGGAAATAGTCCAAATGCCCATCAATTGGAGACTGGATAAAGAACATATGTTTTTTTTTAGATTAAATGCAGTATTACTCAGCCATAAAGAATTATAAATTTGAATTATTTATATTCAAATGGATATACCTTGAAGACATACTCATAAATGAAATAAATATAACACAGATGTGTAAATACCATATCTTTTCTCTAGTAGGAAAAACTGAAGGTGTAAGTGAATTCTAAAATGTATGATAGGTATTGTGAAATAGGAAGAAAATGTTCAAAAGGAAAAGCAAAAGGATGGGTAGGGAAAAGTAAAAAGGGAAAGAAAAAAATTGATGGTAAAAAAGGAAACAAAGCGTATATACATAGGGCCCTTGGGGTTGAAGGGAGGGGAGGGGAATGGGGGAAAATGAAATCAACATGTGTCTATGTTGAATGTGACAATAATGTATGTGTAAAATGTACCAATATACTCCTTAAAAAAATGATAGCATCAGTAGCCTAGTGGAGGAGCCTGGCATTAACCCCCCAACTGCAATAGTGAAATTAAGCTACAGACAAATACTACCCACCAGAATTACATGGACAACCATAGAATGGGGTATTTGACCCAAGCAGGAAAGGCTTTCCTACAGAAGTGACTGCTAAGCAGAAATCCCGAATGTGAGTAAAAATGAAGCAGAGGACAATGAGTAGGAGGAACATTTGAGGGACATTCAGCATTGCTGTCATCAGAGGGACCATGACACGTGGGATGAGCCCGAGTCCACTGTGGCTCTTGGGCAGCAGATGTGAGGAGGAGGCGCAGACCTGTAAGTGTGGTCTGTGTTCTTGCCCATGGATTCATATCCATGATGTGGGAAGCCATGGGGGAGTCTTCACATGGTGGGGGGGGGAGAGTCACACTGTTACTTCTGCACTTTGAAGATTTTTCCAATTGCTGTGTAGAGCAGGCTGGAGAATATGCAAGGAGATGACAGTATGCCTGGGATAAGGCTGTCCTGGAAATCTAGACGGGGCGGTGTAACCAGGATGAAGACGACTGGAGGAGCTGGGAGGAAAAGGAACTGACAGGCTCTGGTGAGGGGTTGGATGTGGGAAATAAAGAGCAGTAGAGGCGTTACTGTTTTATGAAGTCAGGGATGGTGAGCCTCTTAGAGCTTTCAGTGATAATGAGCAGCCCATGTGCCATGGGTTCGCCACCCCTGGCATAGGTGAATGGATGGAAGTACCTTTATCCAGATGGGAAGAAGATGCAGTTTGGGGAAAAAGCATTCGTTTAGTTTGGACATGTTGAGCTTTAGGACCTGGGAAGCACTAAGGGAAGATGTTGGGAGAACAGCTGGCCTGCAGATGTGAACTCAGGGGACACCCTGGGAAGAAACATAAATGGAAACGTGTGAGTCTTGCCTGTCACCAAGTGGACAGACTATTCCAGGAACAGAGGCGCTCTTGGGACAAAGCCTAGACTAAATCCACATTTCATCAACTCAGGTAACACAGAGCAGACACGAGTGGGACCAGGTGAGCATGGTGTCATAGAGGTGGGGGAGATGAGATGGCGAGATGATGGTCACCTTGATGGATGCTGTTGAGATGTCTTGTAAGGAAGGATTGGAATATAATAGGTTTACGTATCTTGAGTGACTTTAGAAGTGCCTCATTTCTGGCAGCTTACTACTAGATACTTCTGTAACATAGAAAAGATCACTTAACTCTCCTTGATGTTGGTTTCTTCAAAATAAAGGGAATGGGGCTGAAGTAGTAGTTTTCAGATGTCTTTGGCAAAGCAACTGGAAAACATCAAATAATCCAGTTAACTAGTCAGTTAAATTTTGCAGTGCTGAGAATGGGACTCAGGGTAAACATTCCACCACTGAGCGACATTCTCTGCCCCCAGGTCTAGTTGCTTAGAGGTTAGATTCTGGTCTGAGTGCCTGGGTTTGGATCCCTGCTGTGCCCTGACCCGCTGGGTACCCGGGTGTGTTACTAATAGTATTTCCTTCACAGATTCTTGCAAGCATTAGAACATAATGATCAGTAACATACTGGGCACCATTAGAAATACATGTCTTTAATCCAACGAGTTAAGTTGATGCCTGTAAAGAAGAGACAGTATGATTTTGAATCTAGGTATCTTGTCCCTGCTGCAACCAAACATTTTTCTAGTTTGATTTTTTTTTTTTTTTTTTGAGTCAGGGTCTCGCTTTGTAGTCAGGCTGGCCCTGAGCTCACTATGTAGCCCAGGTAAGCCCCAAACTCAGCAATCCTCCTACCTCTACCTCCCGAGTGTTGGGACTACAGGCGTGAGCCACCACGCCCAGCACTGTGGTATGTGGCATTGATTGCTGGTGGGTGTGAGTCACCACGCCCAGCATTGTATGTGGTTACCGTGGATCGAACTCAGGACCCTGCGCTTTCGAGGCAGGCACTGGAACCACTGAGCTAAATCTCTGGCCCTTGGATGTTTTTTTTAATTGAATTGTTTATTGGTACATTTTATAAACACCTCATGATCACACTCAACATTGGGAAATTTTTATCAGTATATGACACAAATTAATTCTCATTTTTATTCATATCCTTACCTACCCGACAGCCCTCACCCCCTATATACATATACTTTTTCTTTTATATATATATAATATATAATATATATTATATATTATATAATTATATTATATTTTATATATATTATATATATATATATATATATAATATATATGTACTTTTTTCTTTTGAGACAAGTTCTCTCTTTGTAGTTCAGGCTGGCCCTGAGCTCACTATGTAGCCCAGGCAAGCCTTGAAGTCAGTAATCCTCCTGTCTCTGCCTCCCGAGTGCTGGGATTACAGGCGTGAGCCACCACACCTGGCACTGTGGTATGTGGTATTGATTGCTGGTGGACGTGAGTCACCACACCCAGCATTGTATGTAGCTACTGGGGATTGAACTCAGGACCTTGCACTTGGGAGGAAGGCGCTGGAACCACTGAGCTAAACCTATCATTCTTTATGGCAGAGTCATACTCCATTTCGTTAAAAAAAGCACATCTTTATCAAGTCTCCAGTTGATAGGCATTTGGGTTGTTTCTAAGATTTAACTATCACAAACTTAGTTGCTATGAACATGGGTGCACATATGTCTCTGTGATATGAATCATTTAATTCTTTTGAGTATATTCCTAGCAGGGGAATAGCAGGACCAAATGGGACTTCTAATCCTAGTTTTCTGAGGAATCTACACTGATCTCCACAATGGTTGCACCAGTCTACATTCCCACCAACAGTGAAGAAGTGTTCCTTCTTCCCCACAGCCTCACCAGCATTTATTGCTGGTTAGTTTCACAATAGCAGCCATTCTTTGTGGAGTGAGATGAAATCTCAGTGTTGTTTTCATCTGCATCTCTCAAATGACCAGTGATGTTGAGCATTTCTTCATGTGCTTCTTGGTTGCTTTTACTTCTTCCTTAGAAAAGTGTCTATTCATTTCATTTTTTAATACTATAAAGTCACTGTGATAAAAACTGCATAGTAGGGCCAGCAATTTAGCTCAGTGGTTCCGGTGCCTGCCTGGCAAACTCAAGGTCCCTGGTTCGATCCCTGGTAACCACATACAGCAATACCAGGTGTGGTGATTTATACCCACCAGCAGTCAGTACCATATACCACAATGCCGGGTATGGTGGCTCACTCCTGTAATCCCAGCACTCGGGAGGCAGAGACAGGAGCACTCTCGAGTTCAAGGCTTGCTTGGGCTACATAGTGAACTCAGGGTCAGCCTGAACTACAAAGTGAGACCTTGTCTCAAAACAAAACCAAAACCAAAAACTCCATGGAACTAGCAAAGTAACAGACTCGAGGGCCAGGGTAGTAGATTAGAAGACCCATTTTGATGGTTTTTAATCTCTGATTGTGATTTTGTGTGTGAAATCAAGTTCAATATTAACAGAAACACGTGACCTGTTTTTTTTCCCTTTTTTGTGAAAGTCACAAAGTCATGAGCACAGTGCCCCATATTATAAACCAGTGTTTGTCACACTTCATGTGTGTGCAAGCCACATAAGCTCTGATTCTGGATGGGGCCTGAGAGTCTGTTTCTACCCAGGTCTCAGGGAAGCCAAGGCTGCTTGGTCCACACTCTGTGCTAAGGATCTAGAAAACACCATGGAAGTCAGTGATGTTCTTCTCCTTGTGCATGACCTTGAGCATTGTCTGGCCAGCTAACAGGGCCAGTGTGAGGTCAGGTTAGTTCTCGGCTTCTGAAATATTTCCCAGTAAACGATGCCATGAAGGATGTTTCTGCACAGCAGCGCCACCAGTTTCTGTGAAGGTGCATGAGCCCTACAGGAAGTGCTGCTCCATCCCCTGGCTGCTCAGTGCCGACTGTCCCCTGTGTCCCCTCCAACAGGTGTCTGCAGAACTACATTCCTGCCCACAGCTTAACCCTGTCCTGCCCGGTGTGCCGCCAGACCTCCATCCTGCCCGAGAAGGGGGTGGGCGCGCTCCAGAACAACTTCTTCATCACGAACCTCATGGACGTGCTGCAGCGGACGCCGGGCAGCAATGTCGAGGAGTCTTCCATCTTGGAGACGGTGACCGCTGTGGTTGCAGGGAAGCCTCTGTCCTGCCCGAACCATGATGGAAATGTAAGTGAAATGGACAAACTGCAGGTGCTGCCCAGCAGTCTGGTGGCTTTGACCTTGGATGGGCTTTGTGTGCATCAGTGATGTACTTTAAACCAGAACTCCACTTGGAAATTGAGTCCTTGTGAAAGATTTTTTTTTATCCAAAGCTTTGACTATGTGGCTTGCTTACTTTCTAAGATCAGAATCACTTAAATAATGAGATCTACCTTCATTATTTGTTGTTGGCAAGCTCAGGAGAGAAGTTAGTGACTGTTTGCAAGCTGCTCCTTCTGTGACCTACATAAACATCTGTGTCATAAATTCTAGGTAGAAATTTATTAATGGATAAGTTCTGCAAATCAAGTGATTAGTAAATTGTAAATTAACTAGAGTTGTTTTACTTTTCTTATAGGGGAAACTTTTTAATTTCCTTTAGACCTTATTTCTTACTAACGAATAGAATTTGAAGCAATGTGGATCTCTGATACTAGATTGTCAATTGTAAACATATTTTCCACTACTAGCAAGTATGAAACTGTTACAGACTCGGGAGGGCTGGTGGTCAGGATGGCTAAGACCTCTGCCTTTGAAGCCACACTGCCTGACTCACATCTTCCCCTTGAATTTGTTCCCTCAGTCAGCTTTGACAAGTTTATGGAACTCTATATGTCATCTCCTCTTTGGTAAAAGGAAATAGTAATAGCATTTACCATATGAGGTTATTGTAAAAATATTTAAGTCATATTAAGGACAT
>PVIC010046305.1:0-14290 GCA_004025085.1 Thryonomys swinderianus
TACCAGTATATGACACAACTTAATTCTCATTTTTTCTCACTCCCTTGTCCACTCTAAAACCTCTCACTCCCTATATGCATAACTTTTGCTTCCTTTTTTTTTTCTTTTTGAGAAAGGGTCTCGCTTTGTTGTTCAGACTGCCTCTGAGCTCACTATGTAGTCCAGGCAAGCCTAGAACTCAGCAATCCTCCTGCCTCTGCCTCCCAAGTGCTGGGATTACAGGCATGAGCCACCACGCCCAGCAGTTTTGCTTCCTTTTTTACATCACATTTTTTGTTTCCCTTTACTTACCCCATCCCCATTTTCCTTAGAATATTTTCTATTTCACAATATCTATCATATATTGTACAACTCATTTATATCTTAAGTTTCTCATACCAGAGAAAAGATATGGTGTATATACATACGTGACCTACTTATTTCACTTATGAGTATGTCATCAAGGTTTGTCCAGTTGAGTATAAATGACTCAAATTTATCATTAGCTGTGGGAGAATAATACTCCATTTTATTAAAAAGCCCGTCATCTTCTTTATCCAGTCTACAGTTGAGGGGCATTTGGTTTGTTTCCAAGATTTAGCTATCACATAATGAGCTGCTATAAAGACGGGTGCAAATATGTTGCTCTGATAGAATTTCCTAATTTTTTTTCAAATATATACCTAGCATAGGAATAGCAGGGTCAAATGGAACCTCTATTTCTAACATTTTGAGGAATCTCTACACTGATCTCCACAATGATTGCACCAGTCTACATTCCTATCAATAGCAGAAGAGGGTTGCTTTCTCTCCACAGCCTTGCCGGCATTTGTGGTTGGTTTATTTCATGAAAGCAGCCATTCTTTATGGAGTGAAGTGGATTCCCAGTGTTGTTTTCATCTGCATCTCTTGAATGACCAGTGTTATTGCGTATTTCTTCATTTGTTTCTTAGCTGCTTATACTTCTTTCTCTGAAAAGTTTCTTTTCATTTCAGATGCCCATTTATGAACTGGGTCTGTAAATGGGGGGGCTGATTTTTTTAAGGACTTTATATCTTCTACAGAGTAGCCCTTTGTCTGAGAAACAATTGGCAATTTTTTCCCATATTGTTGGTTGTCTGTTTGCTCTGCTGTTGGTCTCTTTTGTTGTGCTGAAGTTTTTTAATAAGGTGAGATCCTAGCTGTTGATTCATGCTTCTAGTTCCTGTGCAGCTGAGGTTTTGCTCATAAAGTCTTTCCCCAAGCCAGTGTCTCCAAGAGTTCTATCTAACCTGTTTTGCAGCAGGTTTAGTATTTCTGTTTTAATATTTAGATCTGTAATCCACTTTGAGTTTAGTTTGGTGCATGGTGAAAGAGATAGGTCTAGCTTTAGGATTTGGTAGTTTGAAACCCAGTTTTTCTAGCACCATTTGTTAAAGAGGTTATCCTTCTTCCATTGAGAATATTTGGTTCCTTTGTTGAAGAGAAGATGGCTTGGTATGTTTGGAGTTGTTTCTACCTCTTCTACTCTGTTCCAGTGATTCTCAGGTCTGTTACTTTGTATGTACCATGCTGTTTTTTAATCAAAGTGGCTTTGTATTACAGTTTCAAGTTGGGGATTGTGATATCCTCTGACATGATCTTGTTGCCTAGATTTGCTTTTGTTATTCTAGGTTTCTTGTGTTTCCAGATGAATTTTTGCATTATTTTTTCTAGGTCTGTGAAATAAGCTGCTGGAATTTCAATCAGGATTACATTGAATCTATATAGTAGTTGTGGATGTAGAGCCATTTTGATGACATTGGTTCTTCCCATCTAGGAGCAAGGGATGTATCTCTATTTTCTGATATCTTCTTCAATCTCTTTTTTTTCAGAGTGTTTTAGATTTCAGAATAGAGATATTTCATCTCCTTTGTTAGACTGATTTCTAGATATTTGTTTTGGATGATATTGTGAAATTGAACTGACTCCCCAGTTTCTTTCTCAAAGAGTCTGTTGTTTGTGTATACAAAGGCTATTGATGTTTGAGCATTGAACTTGTATTCAGCTATGCTACTACATTTGGTGATTAAGTCTAGGAGTTGTTTGGTAGAACTTTTAGGATCTTCTAGAGGATCATGTCATTAACAAATAATGACAGTTTAATTTTCCTACCTTTATTCCTTTCATTTCTTTGTCTTCCCTAATTTCTGTGGCTAATATTTCCAGCACTATATTGAACAGGAGTGGTAATAGTGAACATCCTTGTCTTTTTCCTGATCTTAATGTGGAAGTTTTCAGTTTTTGACCACTTAGTGTGACGCTGGTTGTTGGTTTTGAGAAAATAAATAGCTTTTATTAGTTTGAGACAAAATCCATCTATTCCAATTTTCTGTAGTGTTTTAATCATGAACTGGTGCTGGATTTTGTCAAACACTTTTCCCTACAACTACTGAGATGACCATTTGGTTTTTGTTCTTCAATTCGTTAATATAGCCTATTACATTTATGTATGTATGTATGTATGGTATGTATGTATGTATGTTTTTGAGACAGGGTCTTGCTTTGTAATTCAGGTTGGTTCTGAGCTCACTATGTAGCCCAGGCAAGCCTTGAACTCAGCAATCCTCCTGCCTCTGCCTCCCAAGTGCTGGGATCACAGGCATGAGCCACCATACCCGGCCCTGTGGTATGTGGTATTGATTGCTGGTGGGTGTGAGTCACCATGCCCAGCATTGTATGTGGTTTCTGGGATCAAACTCAGGGCCTTGCACTTGCGAGGCAGGTGCCAAAACCACTGAGCTAAATCTCCAGCCCTACATTTATTGATTTATGTATGTTGAATCATCCTTGCATTCCTGGGATGAATCCAACTTGGTTAGAGTGCCTTCTTGATGATTCTCTGTTTTCTGTTTGCCAGTATTTTATTGAAGATTTCTACTGCCATTTTCTATTTTGATTGGGTCTTTCTCTTATTTATTCATTTATTTATTTTTTTGAGACAGGGTCTTGCTTTGTAGTTCAGGCTGGCCTTGAGCTCATTATGTAGCCCAGGCAAGCCTTGAACTCAGCAATCCTCTTGTCTCTGCCTCCTGAGTGCTGGGAATACAGGCGTCAGCCACCTCGCCCAGCACTGTGGTATGTGGTATTTATTGCTGGTGGGCATGAGTCACCATGCCCAGTACTGTATGTGGTTACCTGGGACCAAACTCAGGACTTTGCACTTGCAAGGCAGATGCCAGAACCACTGAGTTAAATCTCCGGCCCTGTCTTTCTCTTATTTTGAAATCAATGTAATGTTTTTTTCCAGGAATGAATTTTGGGGTACTGCTTCATTAATCATAATTTTTACAAAATTCTTTTTCTGATTAATTCCAAAACCTCTGTTTTAGATAAGTCTATTTCTGATTGACTTCATATTCATATTCATTTCTCTTCATATTGGGTTTTTTTGTTTGCAGCATACTGTATAATGTTTAGTGATATATGAACATGATGCATGAGTAAAATGATAATTTTGCCCCTAGTGTAAAGTTTTGTCTATTGTATTTATTGTTGCTGTAGCTCTCACTTATTTATCCATATCTTTATTCATCTCAGCCATTCTGTAATTTAGAGTGAAACACACAACAATGTTTTAAGAAAACATACATACAAAATAAAACCTCTCCCTCACATTAGATAAAAATGAGAACAAAAGGAAACACAGAAGGATAAGGCTGGGTCTTTGTTCTAAGTTTGTAGTACCAAGAAATACAAAGAAGGCATCAGCTAAAGGATTCCTAATGTTTAGTAGGTATAAACCAGACCAGTGCCTTAAGAGAAGCAGAGACCTTCCTGCTGCTACCAAGATCTGGAGAAGCTGTTGTGATTTCTATTTTTGGGACACTGTGAGGTAAAGAGTAACTTACAGACTGTCTCTGGACACTATGCTCGATGGGGCTTCTCAAAATCAGACTCTTGTATAGGCCAACGGTATAATCCTGATGCTCAGTGTACAGGATGCAATTTTTCAGTAAGTCTGAAGAATGCAGTTTAGAAACACCAAGTCTGATACTTTGTCTCCCACAGTCTAGTACTGGTTTTACTCTAGCTACTTGTACATTCATATATGTGTGTGTGTGTGTATGTATGAATTCATTTTATCTATCTATCTATCTATCTATCTATCTATCTATCTATCTATCTATCTATCTATCTATCTATCTATCTATCTATATCTTGTGAATTATTCTCCATAATATTCTGTTAAGCTTTTAAAAGTCACTTTGTTGCTTTTCAACAAAAACTAGAGAAAATTCAGTTTTAAAGTCTATCCTCTATCCCACTGCAATGAGATATTCAAGCAAATTCATCTAACATTCCAGTCTTTTTTGTTCACATTTTCAATTTCTTTTTTTTTCAGATTTTATTGGTACATTTTATATACAGCTCACAATCACAGACAACATTGGGAATCTGTACCACTATAAGACACAAGTTAATTCTCATTTTTACCCACATCCCTACCCACCCACAATGCCCCACCCCTTATATACAACCATTGTGGAGATCAGTGTGGAGATTCCTCAGAAAACTAGGACTAGAGGTCCCATTTGACCCTGCTATTCTCCTGCTAGGAATATACTCAAAAGAATTTTAAAAAAACACATTGGAAATACATATGTATGCCCTTGTTCATCGCAGCTCAGTTCGTGATAGCCCAATCTTGGAAACAACCCAAATGCCCATCAACTGGGCATTTGGATAAAGATGTGGGTTTTATGTAAAATGGAGTATTACTGTGCCATAAAGAATGACAAGTTTCATTCATTCATGTGCAAATGGATATACCTGGAGGACACATTAATAAGTGAAATAAATAGATCACAGATATGCAAATACCATATCTTTTCTCTGCTATGAGAACCTGAAGATGTAAATGAGTTCTAGAATATATGATAGCTTTTGTAAAGAACTTTACAAAGGGAATTTTGTGTGGCAACGTTATGAGGGGAAAGAATAAATGTGAGTCGGACAGAAAATTTCAGTGTTTAAATTTCTCTTAGTGTTCTTTTTTGGTCTCTGTTCTTGTCTTTGTATCTCCTTGGAGATCCTTATCTATAATCTGAGCCTGGTAATTCTTTTGGCTGTCATCCATGGTTATTTTACAGAATATAACTGACTTGATGAGAAGATATTAGAGAGGCATTTCTTAACTTCATGATTATATGTATCTTTTTTTTGAGACAGGGTCTCGCTTTGTAGTTCAGGCTGACTCTGAGCTCACTATGTAGCTCAGGCAAGCCTTGAACTCAGCAATCCTCCTGTCTCTGCCTCCTGAGTGCAGGGATTACAGGCATGAGCCACCACGCCCAGCACTGTGGTATGTGGTATTGATTGCTGTTGGGCATGAGTCTCCACACCCAACATTGTATGTGGTCACTGGGGATTGAACTCAGGACCTTGCGCTTGTGAGGCAGGTGCTGGAACCACTGAGCTAATCCTGCGGCCTGATTATATGTATCTTTTAATGAGCTACTGCCCCTTAGAATGTGACCTTCACAAATTATTGTTATTTATTTCCCCATTATCTGAGATATACTGGATGGAGAGGGAGGAAGCTGGATATTTCCTACATTTCATGTCAAAAGCTGGAAGAAGTAAGAGTTAATTACTTATATGCTTTCCCCTATGTCACTGAAGTTATAGTGTAACACCACTAGACTTGGTGCCAGTTAAATAATTTTCCTAGATAGTTCTCTGTTAAGGAGAAAAGAATGCACTTAGTGTATTTCAAAATTTTTAATTTTAATTTTTCCTGTTTTTCACTAAAAAATTTTGTGGAACTCTTGGATGAAAAACTCATGAAAGTTCTGGAGGGCCCATTAAAATTTGAGATAACTGAGATATGGGAAATTATACCTTTGAAGTAAAAGAATTTCAGTTATATATGAACATTAAGATGATAACATGAAATGTAGGCAGAGTATAAGTACAACAAAACAAGAGTTTGAAAGTTAGATATATTTGAATTGTGGCTCTATCATTATGTCAGCTTTATTTCTCTGAGTCTGGATTTTTCATGCTGTAGTCAGAGGTTCTAAATGATAAGTATAGTGTTTTCATTTATCTCATTCATGCAGTTTGACTGCATTTCTGAATCCTTTGGTTTGGGAAGGCCCACTGGATTGTTTTGATCAATGAATTTTTGGTAGAATGTTTCATTATTTCTGCATCAGAACACAAGATTGCTAGCTTTCTTTTGCATTTCTTTAATTCATTTATTTCCCCAATTCCCACAGGCAGCAAACAGTGAAATTTCAAGGGAGTATTCTGAGGCAATGGTTTTAAAATGAGAAGCAATAGCAAGGAAGACTAGTGCCCAGGTAAAAAAATTTAATTCATTTAGAGATTTTAGGGGCAAAAGATTATTCTCTTCCCACACCATGTATACTTAAGGATGCTCAATCACCTGAAACAGTATTGCAGAGGATGAAAGAATACTAGATAAAGAACAAGTGATTGTTTATTACCAGGTACCTGGGACCCAGTCTTACCTCTTCATCACTAAGAACTCTGGAGTTGTTAGTATTTATTGATTATACAACATAGAAAGATATGTAAAGGCAGATGTAATGAACAGTGGAACTAAGGCACTAATGAGCAAAATCTGCAAAAGAGAGGAAAGACACTTTCTTTTGAAGGACAAATCATATGTAACAAGCCACTTGTGTTATCTTTAGCTGACATTTGATCTGAGAGATTGTCTGTACAGCAGTTAGAAAATCCTCAGCTATAGTGTTATCTCACTATTAGAGATGTCACAGTGTCATCAGTTACTGAGCCCTCAACTGGGACTGTTGGCACAGGGAATTGTGTCTCCATATACCAGCTGAAAGCTCTTCCAATAAATCACTTAGGCCTTGGAATGACGCATAATTTCATTCAATAGCCAAATTATAAGCCAATTCAGTGATATTTTAAAGCCTGCCTAATGTAGTTCCAAGTTCATTCCCTGGAGTTTCTCTCTTTTTTTGTTTTTGAACATGCAGAAGCTGAATCAAAGTAAATTAAAGGTGCATTGCACCTAGATTGCAGCTATTCTTAATTCTTCTATGCCATACAGTGAAGAAAAGCAAAAGAAAAATCCTGATGACTCCAAACATTCCAGTATAAAAATAAAAGTGTACTTTAATTAAAGAGATTCAGATGATCAACAGCATTAGAAAAGTTATTCAATCTTAAATTTGCTTTTCCAAGTCCTGAGTTTATTGAGACATGGATAAAACTTCCTTTTGGATGACCTCAGTATCATTCATAACATTCTGATGTATGGTTTGTTGATCATGTTTCTCTACATGTTCTCAAGGATGCATAGACTTGCTGTATCAAAGGGTGTTATGTGAAAGCAAATGATCTTATAGTGGCACTTAAGGCCTTGCTCCAACTGTAGGCTTTCAATTTGATGTCCCATTCATAACACTGTTATTTTAAGAATATTTCATTTGGGTTTGGAGTTTAGTGTCTATATCACAATAATTTTCAATGAATTATTTGGTGTCTTGTCCATTTATTTAAACATGAGCAATCAGAGTATTGTTGGAGAGAGCCACAGAAAACACTACAATACTAGATATCAGTAGCTCTAAAGAGACTATTTCTGCAATAGTAAGGTATCATATCCTTTCAAGTCCTTTGGAAGAGATGACCAATTAAAGTCTATAACAAATAAAATGTAAGGGAGTAGGATCATGTCTCAGTTAGATTAACTGGTATCCAAACTTCAGGCATTCTGCCCATAACTAAGACTGTCCAAACAGAAACTTCTCCAGTTTTGTCACAGTGAGGAGGTTTTGTCTCCAGGTTACTGTACTATAAAAAATAATTTAAGGACTACAGATATAGATGCCAGGGTAAACACTTTTGTATAACTTTAAATGTAAGATTTTTTTTCTTATGCTGAGGTCAAGTCTTATCGGTCCATACTTTACTGGAGATCAAAGGTAATGCAAGCACATTCCTGGATGGCAGCCACATACTCTCTCTTGTATCTGCCAAAACACAGGCATAACCTCTTCCCAACATTGTTAATTGTGCTGGTCTGTGTCACCATCTACTTGGGATGTCGTTTTGCAACACTTGTGCCTAAGGCATGTCTACAGATGTGTCCTTGTGCCAGTGGAGATCTCATTTAGTATATTTACTTTCCACAGTGAATTTTTATTTATTTGTCTGTTTTTGCAGTACTGAGGATCTAACTTGAGCCTTTTTGCTTGTAAGTTAGGCACAGTACCACTTGAGCTAGATGACGAGCCCACAAGTGAATTTTTTGAAAAATCTTAACAAAAGTAACAAAATCTAATTGAACTTATTGGGGTAGTAAACTTAAAGAAAAAAATTGAGTTCTGTCAAATTAAGCATTCCCATATATATATTTGAGCAACAAGGAAGTTTTGGAAGGAACAGTATTAGTTTTTATCAAACTAACAATCAAATATACATATTCCTTTTGATAAATTACTCTTCCATACTTTCTCTTAATGTGTAAGGTTTACAATCTTGTCGTCACTCTCTTTTTATCTAACAACACAAAAGTTTTACTGTGTAAAATACAGTAAAACTTTACTGAACAAAAATCTTTTCATGTCAAAAGTACATCTCTTTTACTTACAGCATTCTTAATATTTCTTCTCTGTGTCACTATATACCTTCTATAACAAACTTGCCTGCAACACTTTGGATTTTAAAGTACTTTTTCATTAATTCATTTACAACAGTTTATCTTTGGTTTGTCTTTCTCCCTTGGGGTCTTCCTCCTCTTCCTCCTCCACAGCACACATGCAATGATTTTACAAGTCTCCATGCTGAGCAAGTATCTGGAGCTATTTGTCTCCCCTGGGTATGTTTAAAACTCCGGGCAAGAGTAGCAGTGGTGGTGGTGGTAAGGAAGCCTTTCTTCTTTGTGCTGGGGACCCAGTCTATGCATTTTCTCATAGGGAAGAAACAGCAGCTGCCTCAGCTCTTATTTTAGATTTTTTTCTGTCACTTGTGTTGGCTGCAGAGAATCAAGAACTGATCTTGTTTGATTCCATGTGGAGAAGGTCTGGAAATGATCCCATCATGTCTCTGAGCTAATTTTTAGAGTTTTTCAAATTTGTTCCCAAATTTCTAGATTTAAAGTACCAGCCTGAGGTAACTGAAGTTAAATTTTGTGATTTCCTGTAACATCTTAGACAGGCTACTGGCTGAGAAGCTTGGTCCTAACTGTCTTTGCAGAATGTGGAGAAATTGTATGTATTTCTTTTTCTCTGCTGACGTTTTCTTCTCAATGCTTCAATCCTGGTTAAGAATTTCTCTGAGACAGTGATATCTTCCCTGGCTCCCTCATCGAACATTTTTGAATATCATTCTGCAAAGTCCTCTATTGTGTCTACTCCCTTGTGGCTTCCCACCCTAGATGGAATTCCTCAATCAGGTTATAAACATACTTGTTTAGGTGTCAGTTATTGGGGGATGCCCAACAACCTGACTAAGGGTACATCAGAAGATGAAAGAATAATAGACAAAGAACAAAGAATAGAGAACAAATATTACTGGAGGATGCTGAGACTTGATCTAGCTCTTCTTCACCAAGATCACAAGCTCTGGGCTTGCCAGTATTTATTGATTACACAGCATAGCAGGAAGTGTAAAGGGAAATGAAAGGAACAGTGAGACTAAGGCACTAATGGCAGGCTTGCAAAGAAGAGGAATGATGAATTGTTGCAAAGGACAGGTCATAGTTAACAAGCCACCTGTGCTATTTTTAGCTGAGTTTTGATCTGGGAGAGTGGCTGTACAAGAGTTGTAAATCACCAACTGTAGTGCTATCTTGCTGTTAGAGGTGTCAAACTATTATCAGTCATTGAGATCTCAGCTGTCATCTCTGGCATAGGGAATTCTGCCTCCATACGTTAGCATTCAGAAGCTTTCTAGAAGTTCCTTAGGCCTTGGATTGACTCACAGTTTTAATTAATAGCCAAATTTATAAGCTAATTCAATAATATCTTAAAGCCTACCTAGTGCAGTTTCAAACTAGTCTCCTGAACATGTACTTTGTAAAACTAGAGAACTGTGAAGTAAATGTAAGAAAGAAATTTTGAATCTTCACAAGGTAGATTTCCTAACATTTTTATCAAGATGTTAATTTTTCAGGTTTGTTAAAGTATAATAAATATTGCATATATCCGTCATACATTATGATATATTTATGCATGTGTTTAATATGAAATTATTAAACCAGGCTAGTTAACAAAGCCATCACTTCATATACTTATCATTTCTTTGGTTGAGAACAAACTTACTGTCTTAGCAAATTTCAGGGATATAATATATGGTTATTAACTCATTATGTTAAGCGAGCATGGGGGAGCCCGTATCAATCAATCTTTCTTCTTTCTGTCCTTTTTTCTTTTCTTTCCTTTCCTTCCAGTACCAGGATTGAATTTAGGACTTTTGCAATGACCTACACCCCTGGCCTATTTATTTACTTACTTAATTACTGATTTACTCATATTTTGATGCAGAGCCTCACTAAGTGACTACGTTGCCCAGGCTGGGCTGGAACTTGCAGTCGTCTTGCTTCAGCGTCTGAGGGCTGGTATTGTAGGCCTGTGCCACTAGGTCTAGCTGATATTTGATTTTATTCCGTCTAATACTAGCCCCAAAGTGAGATTGCTGGATTATGTGATAGTTCTATTTTTAATTTTTGAGGAGCCACCATGCAATTTTTCATTATGGCTGTGCTAATTTTCATGCTTACAAACAGGGGGAAAGGATTACCTTTTCTCCACATTCTCACCAATATTTTTTGTCTCTTCTATTTGTGATAATAGTCATATAATTAGGCACCATCTCACTCTGTTTGAAATATCAAAATATTAAAATGTTCTCTTTGTTCTTGAGTCCTCCCTCTTCTTTGTTTGTGCCTGATTATATGTTTACAATGTTACTAGGAAAATAAAGCAAAAAAAGAATCTTTATAGAATCTAATATTATATAGAAATTAAGATTTGGAATTGTCTGTACAAATTACCATCTAGAAGGTTTTTTATGTCCCTAATAACAAGACAGGCAGATGACTACTGTTATCATTTCCAGTGGTCAGTGATTATAGTAATCATTATAGAATGGTCATGGATATAAAACATTACATATTATACCTTGAATATATACAATTTTCATTTACAAAATGTACCACAATAGGGCTGAAAAACTTATTGGTTAAAGAACAGTGCAAAATAAATGACATATTCCAAAAAGATCATCACACAATGATAAATACAGAGGACTTGTTATTTGAATTTTTCAATTTTATTTTTTAGTATATTTGTAGCACATAATGATTATGTTTCTTGTGGGGAGCTGGTCTGTGTACATAACACTCTTCCTTCTTTTTTATCCTTTTCCTTCTGTACATAATACTGGAAAAGTGCAATGTATTGCACTTACATCATACATCCATGGATGAACACTGTGTCATTTTCATATCCTGGCTGCAATAAACATGGGAATACAGATGTCTCTTCAGCATACTGATTTCATCTCCCTTGGATATATATTCAGAAGTGGGATAGCTGGATCGCATGCTAGTCCCATTTTTAATTTTTTGAAGAACTTCCATACCTATTTCCATAATGGCCAAACTAATCCTTTAGCAGTACTTATTATGTCTTTCCTTGTTGTTATTATTATTGCTTAGTAAACTCATTTTATTGGTGCATAGCAAATATACACATCTATGACCATTGCATTGCATGGGCAGTGAATATGGTAAATTGGTCAGCAAGGGTAGAGTTTTACTGGGGGTGGAGGCAGGGAAACGCAGACCTTATGCAATCTTGGTGGGATTATAATTAGTACAACTGTGTGAAAATTGTATAAACATGCCTCAAAAATTTAAAAATAAAAATATTATATGATCCAACAATCCCACTTTTGAAAGCTACCCCCGAAAATTATATGCAAGTGCATGAATTATCCTCATTTTAGTTCTTTTTCTTCTACCATTTCCATTTCTACCAAGAGTATCTCCTGTGATTCATGTCATACACAAACAGGTTTTATCTGCTGGGTACATTAAACATGGACTGAACTGAGAAATACCCCTGTATCCACCCAGACCCTTATTAGGCACTCTGGCCTATGTGCAGACATTGGATTAAGGCTGCTTGCTTAGTCCACAATCTTCGGAGAAAACTTCTAGTACCTGCTAGCACTCTCCTACCAGAATATAGTTCACCAGAACAGAATTTAAAACTTGGTAGAAAGGTCAGGATCTGAGCCCAAGCCTAGTCAGAGTCTGACATAGATTGCAATTCTAAAAGTTTTCCTTACAAGACACTGTATATAATTGTTAAGAATATATTTTAAACATTCTTACCATAGAAATACTGATGCAGATTTTATATATATATATGTATATGTATATATATGCACATATGTGTATATATATGTATATGTATATATATACACATATGTGCATATAAATATATATAGTAGTTTATATATATACAATGAACTAGCATGATTTAGGTATTCTATATATCACAACCTCATGTTACAGACCATAAATATATAGTATTTTTATTTGTGAATTTCAAATAAGTACATGTTAGCAGATAAAAGGATAAGTAACTAAAGTTTGGCATAGATACATTCTTTTTTCCCTTTATTAAGTTTATTGGTACATTTTAGGTATACATTTGATCACACTCAAAATTGAGCATTTAGATCAGAGATTTGGCTCAGTCATTCTGGCACCTGCCTCGCAAGCGCAATAGTCCTGAGTTCAATCCCCAGTAACCACATACAATGCTGGGCAGGATGACTCATGCCAGTAATCAATACGACATACCACAGTGCCAGGCATGGTGTCTCACGCCTGTAATCCCAGAACTTGGGAGGCAGAGGCAGGAGGATGGTTGAGTTCAAGACTTGCCTGGGCTACATAGTGAGCTCAGGGCCAGCCTGAACTGCAAAGCAAGACCCTGTCTCAAAAAAAAAAAAATAGAGTTTATAATGTACCTATTGCATTTTAACTCTAATTTTTAAGCTTCTGATCCAAATATACTTATTTTCCTTTGTTTTTGTTTTTACTATCAAACTTTTTCTTTACCTTCTTTGGCAAAGAGACTTTTTCAGGCATCTTGATCACCGTTTTGTCAATTTAGATACCTTGATGCTGTCGAATGTAAATGAAGCAAATGAGATAGCCAAGAGCAAGTCTTCTGCAACCTGATTGATCAGAAGGATAAGCTCTGCCGTAGTTTGGGTGAGTTTACATAGGCCTCAAATGCTGAATCTGACAAACATAAGCACAGAGAATCACATAGTCACATGTTACAGTTGGAGTTAAGAGCACACAGTCTTTACCAGATGCAGAGATCTGAACCCACCATGTAAGAATAAGGTCAGTCTGACAGCAGCATATGAGAATTCATGGTTTTTGTGTGACTAGAAAACCTGAAATTTCCACAAGAAAAGAGTTGCTGCATGATCAGAGAGGCCACGGGACATTGGTTGTAAAGAACCCATGGTACTGACCTGCCTAAGAAGACCTCACCTATCATATACCTGTGGTATCTGTGTAATGTCAGGATCCACACGACCCACAACTCTTAGTGCCAGTAATATTTATTTGATGGAGAAACAAGGAAAAGGAGAAAACAAGAGAAAAAAGGAAAAAGAGACTACATGCCCTTGCTTAGGATTCTATCGTGCTCGTGTAGCCAATAGATCCAGGCATATCCCATAACAATAGAGTCTATATGGGTGTAAGGACCCATGTAAGAATGGTCTTATGAACAACATGCTTGCTTCTCTGGATCGACTGAATGTGCTTCATGACAATAGGAATAATTGACGCTAAGGTCTTCGGTATATGTTTGTCTCTGGAGACCAACTCATTTATATGAATTGGAAATCTGAGCTACCCCATACTGCTTTACATCTCCATGAGACCTGCAGCAATATAAAATTTTTAATTTTTTAATTTTCACCTGCACCTTTCGTAATGAGCAAATTTTATGTTTCTAAAAATAGTACATGAAATATACATTTGATAAATTAATAGCTAAACACATAATAGTATACACAGCAATGAAATAGATCCGCTCTAAAATCTTTTTTAAATAAATTCTTTATTGGTACAATTTATATACATCTCAAAATCACATATAACATTGGGAAATTTGTACCAGTATATGCCACAAGTTAATTCTCATTTTTACCCATATCCCTACCCACTCCCCCTCCTCCCCCCTTATACATGCTCTTTTATTTTCTTTCTGTATCATATTTATTCCTTCCCCTCATCACATTCCCACACCAA
>PVIC010046306.1:0-14298 GCA_004025085.1 Thryonomys swinderianus
GTCCCCAACTGAAATGATTTCAGTTGTCTCCTGAATTCTACGTGTTGGAAACGAAGTTCTCAATTAGTGGTGCTTGAAAGTGGGGGTTTGGGAATCTATTTGGTCCCCAGAAGTTTCCTCATGCATGTGCTAAAGGCCACAATTTTTGCATGGGGGAATGAAGTTGAGGTTTTCACCTGAGTAGATGTGCTCTTTAGAAAGGTAAATTAGTTTTTATTTGTCAAATGCAATTTTATTTATTGTAGCCAAAAAGATGCTCTGAAATATTTCTTCAGACTGTAGCAGCCAGGTTAGCTAGTTAGCATGTCTGTTAACTCACATGTTCACACTGTTCAAAGTTCAAAGTTTGTTTCTGACATGAACCATGGTGGGGAATACTCAGAACCCATAGACCTGGATATTGCTAGAAAACCAAATTGAGAGCCATGGTGAACTTAAATGGGACAAGTATCAATCCACTGTGAGGAGCAGCAATGGCGAGTGAAGATGTTACAGGTGAGGGCACCATGAGAAGTGTGGGGACCCTGGACCTGGAAAGGGAGGCACCATCCACGTGGTGCTGTCTTAGTGCCACTGAGCCCATGATGATGAGTTGTAATGAGGAACCACATATTAGCAAAGCAAGAAGTTTTGTAGCACTGTGAAGCCCCAAACAAGAAGTTCATGAAATTATCTGAAATTTGCAATATTATGATGAGAAAGGAGACTACACCTTGGTGTTGATTTGGGCACCTGTGGGTTGACTATATTGTTTGACCACAGTGGATTAACTAGGCAACTAGGTCCTTTGTGGAATGTCCCGGAGTAGCCATGACAACTTCTGTGATGTGTCAGCAGAGGACGGTTCTGCAGATTGCTTTGCACTTCCCACCACACATCTGGTGATCTTCTTTGCTCAAACCCTGCTCACTACATTCCCAGGTGTAAGAAGAGGCGCATGAGAACCATCTTCTATTCAGATGTCTCAGCACCTACAGGAGTCACTCGTGGAGCCATCACTTTTTGCTCTGATCTTCATTTAAGACTGATCTGTCCTGAGTCCTCACAGTTACCTTCCTCGGTAACATGTATCAACAATGAACACCTAGAAAATGACCAAAAATGAAAAATAGACTTTAATTAAAAAAATAACCTCGTACCACATATATGGACATGAGAATGGAAAGGATGTCAGGGAAGTTCCCATGGGCCTCACTGAGCTACATTCACCGCCAGTGGACAGGAAGAGGACAGGCTAGAGCAAGAAGGTTGGTGTTGGAACCAAGTCTTCAGAGGTGTAAACACGGGGCACACATTAGATATTCAACTGCAGACACAGAGTGAGTGATCGGATGGATGCATCTAGCACAGAACTGGAAAATTCAAGTGAGAAAATTTGTTTTCATACCCAGTACAAAAAAAGGCAGTTCTAGAGATCAAGAGGAGCAAAAGTAATTAGTGATCCTTGTAACTACTCAGGTGACAGGTTTGAGAGAAACTGGGTTAAAAAGCCACAAATGGTGTAATGTGTAGTCAATGTCACCTCAGGCTCTGAACAGTGATCTACACAGCTGCTTTCTGTGTTAATCCCTAGGGGTTGATCCCTGAGCTTGGTGGTCGTGGGCGCCCCCTGCTGTTCCTGAGCCGCTGCAAGGAGGTTTTATCAGGGCTCACACTGTTGTCCTCTCATTGTGTGTGTGGCACAGTAATACATGGCTGTGTCCTCGGTGGTCACGGAGCTCAGCTGCAGGAAGAAGTGGTTCTTGCCCATGTCAGCAGTGATGGAGATGCGGCCCTGGAAAGCTGCGTTGTAGTTTGTGCTTCCTCCAGCATCGTACCCCATCCACTGGGGAACTTTCCCAGGAGGCTGCCAGATCCAACTCCAGACAGAGCTACTTATAGACTCCCCTGTGACAGTGCAGGTGAGGGACTGTGTCTTTGATGGCTTCACCAGGCTGGGTCCTGACTCCCGAAGTGTTGGATCAGACAGAACACCTGAGGAAAAGGGGAGTCATGGTGAATCTGTCCTTCCCACTCCCAGGTCCCTGTAAACAACTAAAGACCTCAGTACCCTCACCCAGAGGAGCTACCATCAGGCAGAGAAGGGTCCACAGCTTCTGCATGGTGCCTGCACGACAGAGACTCCACACCGGCCGTGCTGGTGACAGAGATTTCTTGTGACAGCGCCCAGTGCGATTTGCATGTCTGTTTCTGACGGTATAAGAGGCTGAGCCAGCGTGATGTACTTTCCTGAGACTCGGTACTGGGCAGTGGAAGCTTCTGTACCTGGTGTTGCTGGTCTGAGATTTAGCCATGGCTGATCTTTTAGTTTATTCCCCCTGATGCTGTATGTGTTGATGATTTTTGCAGAAAAAACATATTAAATGTTTTCTTCCTTTCTTTATCAGCCCACTGTGTGGCAGCTTTAATTTTACTTTTTTGGAGAGACCCTCCATGAAGGAGTTGTTTATAGTGGTGTTTCTTCAGGAGTAAATAAGACATTATGATGCTTTTTATCATCACAGACACTTGACTTCATGTTCTTATTCTTTTCACACATTGTAACAATTGTGAACTTTTAATCAGGTTTATTATTAGTGTTTAATACTTATGCATGTTAGTGACTTTCATTTTGCGTCTTTAAACATGTACAAAGCATACTTTGCTTATTTTCACCCTCATTAGCTCCTCTCTGTCCTTCTTCTCTGGGATCCTCATTCATTCCTAAGTCTCCTACTTTCTCTCATCTCTTTTTTATTAAGTTCAGTATTTTATGATCACTAATGTTTTTCATTTTTCACTTCTTTTTTTCCTTTTCTATCTCTTAGTTACTGAAAATGGCGTTGAGATTTTCATCGTCTTTTATCATGTGATTTGTGGCCTTCATTTGTAGAATTTAAAATATTTTCTCTGTGCATTGAAGCTATTGATTTGTCAGTTCTAAACCTTATGAATGTTTTACACTTGTGGCTTGACTATTTAATATCTTTGCATAATTTTTCATGGATTACTACAGTACTTTGGTGTTTTAGGCATATACTGTAGCTTCCTCTAAATTTCCCTTTTTTATGAAGTTTGAGTTTGATATGTTTATACCAAGCAATTGACTTGTGTATGTTGCCTTGGTTAGCATGGTGACTTCAGCCTTGATGTCCTCCAGCCTGCTTTAAAGCTTTGTCCTCTGCATATGGCACCATAATGACATAGTGGCACCTTTAGGAACTGTGAATTACTAGAAGGGATTTTGATCACTGACAGATGCTTTAACAGGAGATGGAAGGACTGCAGCTCTGAAGCATCAGTGCTGTGCAGCCAGAGACAAAGTCATCTGAAATCCTGAGGCACAGGAACCTTTCATCTGTTTAATTTACCTAATCTCAGATGTAGAATCCAGAAACATGCGCAGAACAGATACAATGTGCATGGAAATAAATATATTAATCTTTGCAATCATAAACCCTTCAAATTGTTTGTTTCTACTTCTACTTGTTTTGTCAGATTTTTAGAGGTCAAATGCATCAGTTGTTCATTAACTTGATTATGCTTCATAGCTACTGCAAAAGAATTATTATATTATTTTTTGCCACATTAGTATTATTATCACTATTAGTATTTTTTGGCATTACTAATCAGTGCAACATTTTATCCTGAAGCTTTTAAAACTTTTTAATGAATTCTTTTAAAACATTTTAATGAATTCTTTCAGGTTTTAGTGGATCCTTTAGAGTTTCTCATGCCCAAGATTTCCTGCAAACAGGGAAAATATATCTTCCTCATTTGCGTGTTCTTTGCTTTTTTTTTTCTTCTTTGCTTTGTTTAGAGATCCAAGTATTATGTTGTATTTATCATGTGCACTTCTCTTTTTCCTGATTCTACAGAAATAGTCTCAACTTTTCCCACTTCAGTTTGATGTCAGCCGTGTGTTTGACATTTAGAGCCTTTACTTTTGAGGCACTATCCACACAACATTGTTTACGGGTTTTGTCATGTCAGTATTTTGAGTTTTTCAAATATATATACATATACATATATATATATATTTATATGTGTGTGTGTGTGTGTGTATATATATTTGAATAGTTACATCTTTATGTCACATTTCTTTGGATGCGCCATGTCACGTTTATGGATTTGTTTATTTTGAAGTTTGATTTTGTGACCTGTATAACCAACATTTTCATGATGAATGGTGACTTTAACAGGCTGTTAAAATTTGTCAGCTTGTTATTTTGCAGTGAGGACTCTCAAAGATATGGACCTATGTTATTTTTTTAATTGAATTCTTTATTGGTACAATTTATATAATCTCACAATCACACATAACATTGAGGAATTTGTACCAATATATGACACAAGCTAATTCTCATTTTTACCCATATTCTGCTGTAATGTCTCTGAATTTAGAGAGATATCGGTGGCATAGACTCAGTCTGCATGATGTCTCTTCCACTCATGATAAACTTTTGGGACAGCAAATATGTTTCCAATGATTGAAATACTGAACATGTGGGCATGTATAAAACATCATGTGATACCCAGTAAGTATGGGCCATTTATGCTTTAATGAGTTGGGTAAGAAAAATTATTCTATTTGTTTTTTTCTATTAGCAAATATTTGCCATTATCTAATGATTATATTGCTTGGGGGAGTTGTATAATGCACAAAACTTAAATTTAAGTAAAATTAAAGGTTAAGTAAAATTTAAAATGTCTTATTTTAAAATTGAAAATGTCTATTTAAAAATGCTTATTTTGGAATGAGTTATAGTAATTGTACAATAAGTTCATGTTGGGTAATAGTTTAGGGGCCTTGTGAAATAGTTATTTGTTGTGAAGTGGTATTTCATTTATTGTTTCTTTTTATCTCATATTTTATATACGTAAAATAACTTCACATTCACCTTGTGCAGCTGAATGAGATTGTGTATATTCAAAATCCTCCAGCTCAGCGGTAAATGTACTCACCTTCGTGACACTCACCCTCAGAGAACAGCCTCGAGTCACCACGTGCCCTCAGCTCCACTGCACAAAACCCAGGAAGTGACTTTTTATTCCATGACCTTCTTTTCTTCCTTTTCCCTCCATCTTTTGGACATTGTCTCTTTGCGAAAGATCTATATTCCTATGTCCTGTCATCTATCTTTAATTTTACTTTTTAATAATGTTTATGGTTTGTCTTTTAAAAAATCATGTGACATTTGAGCTTATGTATCTGATTTACTACACTTTACACTATGGTCCCAGGTGCATCCATTTTCCTATAAATCAGTAAAATGTATTGTTTTATGGGAGAGTAGTGCTCCACTGTGCTTACATTGATTTCTTTATTCATTTGTCTATTGATGGATACATAGACAGCTTCTGGGATTTAGCTACTAAGAACTGCACTGCTAGAAACATAGCTGTGTGTGTGTGTGTGTGTGTGAGACACTGTAATGTGATGTCTCTGACACCTTTAGGAAGATGTCTAGAAGCAGACTAGCTAGGTCAAAGAGAGTTTCTAGTTTTCATTTTCTGAGAACCTCTATCCTGAATTCCATACTGGTTATTCCAGTTTTCACTCTTACTAACAATATAGAAAGTTATCTGTTCTCTGTAGCCTCGCCAGCGTTCGTCATCATATGGTTTTTACATGACGCTCCTTCTCCTGAAGTGAGATGGAGACTGTGTTGTTTGTCTTTGTCGAATTTGTCTACTGGCTGGAGGTGCTGTATAATTTTACATACATGGACGTTCAAGTTGTTTTTTCAAAAATACTCCATAAATTAATATTTCTCAGTTTTGTTGTTTCTTGTATTGACAACTATGAAGAAGTACGTTACGAATATCAGAGTACAAGAATTTCTGTGAAGGTCCACTTTCAATTCTCTTATGTGTACAACTAATTATAAAATATAGTTTGTAAAATAAATTATTTATTTTTATTGCGTTGCTACATTTTACATATACATTATGATTATAGTCAATATTTAAAAGATTGGACCTTTATGTGGCATATCTTGATTCTTATTTTCCCCTTTTCTCTTCCCACCCTACCACACCCTCAGTCCCCTATATGCATAAGCTTTTCTTCCATTTTGTTTTACTATCAAATTTTCCTTTCCCTTCTTTATGTAAATATTATATCTTTTTTCCAATATGAGAAACTAAAGGTGTAAATGAGGTCCAGGATGTATGACTGATACTGTGAAAGAGAAAGAAAATGGTCAAAGGGAAAAGAGAATGAGAGGTAGGGGAAAATAAGCAAAGGGAAGGAGAATTTTATTTGGATAGTGTAACAAATTGTAAAGCTATGTCTTAAAGTGGCTGTGTATTTTCATGATCTTCATTTATTAACTATTTTTATTGATTACACAGCTTAACAAATTTCAGCTTTGTACTAGTGTTCCAATTATTCTGCATCCTTATAAATGCCTGCTATTGTCTGTAGTTTTTATTCTGTGACAAATGATGCACAATGTGTGAAACAAAATCTATTCTGCTATGTAAAAGAATGTGTACAAGCGCTATATGTATATTATATATATATGCATGTGTGTATATCTAACCTTATTATTCATTGCTAATATTTTTTTTGTTTTGTCTTTTTGAGACAGGGTCTTGCTTTGTAGTTCAGGCTGGCTCTGAGTTCACTATGTAGTCCAGGCAAGCCTCGAACTCAGCAATCCTCCTGTCTCTGCCTCCCGAGTGCTGGGATTACAGGCGTGAGCCACCACGCCCGGCGCTAATTTTTTTTTTTTTTGAGACAGGTCTCACTTTGTAGTTCAGGCTGGCCCTGAGCTCACCATATAGCCCAGGCAAGCCTTGAACTCAGCAATCCTCCTGTTACTGCCTCCTGAGTGCCAGGATTACAGGCGTGAGCCACCACGCCTGGCTCATTGCTAGATTTTTGGCAATTGTCTAGAATTTCAGAATACATAAATATATTTTTCCTCATTTTGGATCAAAAGTGGAGAAAAGAAAGTAGTAGCAGTTTAAAAAATTCTGCATTATATTTCACTGACATCTGTCCATTTTTATGAGTGGAAAACACAGACAACTACTATGCTATGTAACTGTGAAGTAAGGTGGGCCCTAAAATATCTTTCGATGGATGCATAAGAAATCCAGCTAGAAAATTTAAACTTTCATAGTGCTAAAATGTGATGTGACAGGGCCGGAAATTTAGATCAGTGGTTCCAGCACCTGCCTAACAACCACAAGTCCCTAGTTTGATCCCTAATAACCACATACAGCAATACCAGGTGTGGTGACTCCTGTCCACCAGCAATCAGTACCACATACCACAGTGCTGGGCATGGTGGCCTATGCCTAAAACCACAATTGCCCATTTTAAAACATGATTGTCATAATAAAAAGTCAACAAAATAAAATTATGAACAGCAGTTCCATGTGCCCAAAACCAACATGTTGTACAAATGCCAATGCTCTAACACTCCATGTGTGAGTTTTCTTGTTGTTTTATCCCTTGGCTTTTACCGCATTGGCAACACCTACTTGATTTCCCACCTGTAAACAAATCAAAGATAATCAAAGATCATTATTTAGCATGAGCTCTCTGTAGGAAGGTATATAGCTAGATGGTCAATAGTTTTCATAGGAGAGGCTAATATCTGTTACCCTGAGTTTCCTTATTCTGCTGAGTTAATATTACCTTTCTCCTGGACACCTCACTCATAGAAGTAATACTAGTTTGGGGGACATTTTGAACCAAATACTGTCATTTCTTATACTGAAATCAATAAGTGAAAATATAGTCTACAGGGCTGGAGGGTTAGCTCAGTGGTTCCAGCGCCTGCCTCGCAAGCGTAAGGACCTGAGTTCGATCCCCAGTTCCCACATATAATGCTGGGTGTGGTGGCTCACGCCTGTAGTCCCAGCACTCGGGAGGCAGAGACAGGAGGATTGCTGAGTTCGCGGCGGTTTGCCTGGGCACCATAGTGAGCTCGGGGCCAGCCTGAACTACAAAGCAAGACCCTGTCTCCAAAAAGAAAAAAAAAAAGAAAAAAAATATATATATAGTCTACAATCCTGAAGTAACATAAATAAAAGCCTGAGTGTTCTATAGATCCACAGGAATGGCCCCTAATAACAAACACGTTGATGTCTGACATTAAACCCCAGGACTAACGGGTTGGATGCAGGAGGACAGTAGCTTGTGTAGGTCTCAGCACCATCCCCAGTCTGACTCTGTCAGTCCCTTTCCTGTGAGGCCCAGTTTACACCACAGGAGTGGTTAATTAATGCTCTAAGTACAAAGCACAGGTCCAGTGATAACTTCAATGACTCAATAATTAATGAAATTAATCAGAAGTTTTCTTTTGTTTGAGGAGTCTGTCCAGTCCTGGTGATGAGAGGTTTCCCATTCACTGAACTCATTTCCAGCTTCCTCTGTGGTCAGCAGTGGACATGTGGCTGATGGCAGCAGGTCCAGGCTCTGTCTCCTTCCTCCTCGTGCCAGCTGGATGCAGAGCCTCTGAGAGGCACAGAAGATGGGGAGCTGTCTGCAGAGGAGCCCAAGTTCCCCAATGAACTGCATTTGGCCTGAATGAGAAGTGAATCTGTGTTGTACGAAGCCTTTGTGTTTCTTGATTTCTTGGTGATGTTCTCACTTCCAGGCATGAGTCAGAGATGCAGGAGGCAAAGTGAGAGCCGTGGGACTATTCAAGTCTATTGGGAAAAAATGGGTGATGGAGTGGTTAATGTCAACCTTGCTGCGCTTTTGGGAAAATGAGGAAATTCAGGACAGGGCCCTGGGCCAGGTCTATCCTGTGTCTGTCCATTGTTACTTGAGAGCAGAGGCTGTGTGTTATAGTGAGAAGAAGGGAGAGGAATTGGGTTCAGATAGAGTCACTTTGAATTTCTCACCTAGTTGATTTAAATGTTTAGATAGGGGAGGTGAGAATTTTTCTCTTTCTTGTTTTTCTTCGATTTCCTGGTTTATCCCCATTTATTTTCCTTTCGTATTTTTCTTTCCTGATTCAGTTTTCTTTCACTTCACTATTAATTTGTGGGAAGTGACCTGGGGGTCGTCACTGTGAGGCCTGGAGAACTGCACTGGGTGCTGCCCTAACTAGCAGTTAGGAGGTCTGCACTATGAATGGTGCTGCCCAGCTCCCAATAGAACTGCAACCTCATCTGGGTCTGAGTTGCTGCCTTGGGGTGCCAGATCAGTGGCAACAGGAGGTAAACACCTCTGGCCTGGGGTCGCTTTCCATTGCTCCTTCTGTTAGGAATTTGTTGTTCTTTCCTTACTGATTAAGTTGCTTTATAATCTTTGCTAGATTTTCTGACCATGCACTAATGGTAAAATATATTGCTTTAGTGGTTAAATAAAATGACAAAGAGAAGTAACTTCTCTTTGAGTAGATAATAGGGAGATTTTTTTTTTCTTTTGAGACAGAGTCTCGCTGTGTAGTTCAGGCTGGCCCTGAGCTCACTATGTAGGCCAGGCAAGCCTCAAACTCAGCAATCCTCCTGCCTCTGCCTCTGCCTCCTGAGTACTGGGATTACAGGTGTGAGCCACCACACCTGGCACTGTGGTATGTGGTATTGATGGCTGGTGGGCGTAAGTCACCACACCCAGCATTGTATGTGGTTACTAGGATCGAATTCAGGGCCTTACGCTTGCGAGGCAGACGCTGGAACCACTGAGCTAAATCTCCAGCCCATAGGGAGATGTTTTAAAGTATAAGAAACACCTGAACCTTAAGAGTCACAGCTGGACTTTAGCATAAGATAAGGGACCTGCTAATTGCCTGGGAAAAAGTTTTAGGAATAGGGAGGGCGCATTTTGTAGATTATTAGATGTTCCCTGGTAGACAAGTTTATCTCTATGCCACCTGTGAATCAAGGTTGTGATAACTTGACTTTTTTACTACTATTTACCTTACTAATTGTAACAATTCACACGCAGGCACTCTAGCTAGAAATACTATAAAAGAGCACTGAAAAATAAACTCGGGGCCTGCTCAGCATTAACTGAGAGGTCCTCCCGATCCCATTATTCTGTCTTCTTTCTTTTCTTAGCCACACCCCTCGACTTCGCAAACCTGCTGTTTTGTCCGGCGTGCTCCGGCATTAATTTACTTTCAACTCTACAATAAGAACCACACCTCACTTTCTCTTCTCATATCCCATTGCTTAATTTTTCAGTTATGGTCTCTAGTTCCTGCCCTCTCTCCCGGTCATTGTCCTCCTCCAGGATCAAAGCTGTAGCTCAATCTGCCTCTCCTATCCTAGGCTGCAGGGAGAGAACTGTAGAGCAGGCCTGTTTGGGTCCGCACCCCTGCCTCAGGGGTGACAAGCATAAACCCAGGACTGTTTGCTTCCAGGGGGCGCTGCTCACCTGGGTGGTCTGCAGACTTGCTGGGAAGGGACACACTGCCCTGCACTTGTTACCTGATGGTATGGGGGAGATGTGCCTCTCACTCAGGATAGGTTTACATCTACAGTTTTATTTATTTATGTATTTATGCTTACAAAATTACTTTTTAAATTTGCTCAGGTAGGGGTGTGTGTGTGTGTGTGTTTGTGTGGCATCAATTTCAGATTAGTTTTACCAAGTGTAAGGATTTTGACTTATCTGAGCATGTAATTCAACCCTGATGTGAATTTAGCAGCAACAGATCACACTTGAAATCAATGAGTGCTGATTTGTGCTCCAATTCTTCTTTTTTTTTTTCTTTTCATGGCACCAAGGTTAGAACCTGGATCCTTATGCTTCCAAGGTAGGTGCAATTGCACTTGAGCCAAATCTCCAGCCCCTTTGTGTTCTGACTCTTTACCACCCTCTATCATAGGAACACAGAAATTCCATTATTAAGGCACATAGAATCATGTTTTTTTTCTTAATTTCAGGAAAAAATAGTATTCTGATATTTGTAAATATCCATGGGGCTCATTCAGCTTTCTATCAGTGTGAAAGAATTACCTGAGATAATCAAATTATAAGAGCAAGATTTATTTGGACTCATGGTTTCAGAGAGTCACTCCATAGACAGCTGGCTTTATGGTTATTAGCCGGTGGTCATGGTGGAAGTGTGTGACCAAGAACAGCTGCTCTCTAGGGGTGGCCAAGAATGAGAGACACACAGACAGAGACACAGAGACACAGATTGACACAGATAGAGACAGAGTGAGAGAAAAGAAAAGGGAAAGAATGAGGGAGAGAGAGAGAGAGAGACAGAGACAGAGACAGAGACAGAGACAGAGAGAGAGACAGAGATAAAGCCAGTGGAAAGGGCTGTGGAGAAGATATAGTCTAGGAGGCCACACCTCTATGATTTACTTCATCAAACTAGAGCCCATTTACTAGGGGTCCATTCAGCTCTATGCTCACCAATGGATAACCCCTGGAAGACATCGGTGCCCTCAGGATCTACTCACCTCCCTAAGCTCCACTTCTGGTTTTGATGCACTGAGCATAATGTCTTTCATACATGAGTTTTAAAAGGGTATTTAAGATCCAAACTATAACATTATACTTTTAACCCTTGATTCTTTCCCATCTCCATTGTTAGTAATTGCATAAAGGCTTTGGTGATTTGTACCCTGCTGCTGTGTGGACTATGGGCCAGGTGAACAAGTTGTGTCCTATCAATGACCCAAGAAGTACTAAGAACCGTTTAATAACAGAACAGGGAGTCTACCATACAGAAATAGCTAAAAAGGGAGAAAGGAACCCTTCTACACTGTTGGTGGGATTGCAAACTTGTGCAACCATTGTGGAGATCTGTGTGGAGATTTCTCAGAAAACTAGGACTACAGGTCCCATTTGACCCTGTTATACCCCTGCTAGGAATATACCCAAAAGAACTTAAAAACTCACAAGGGAATTTGATGATTAAAGAAGTAACAGGAAGTCATGGGCTTTGGATCTAGGATTAAGAAGAAATCCAGGGCCTGAAAGAAAATGTACATTTCCTAACATGGGATGGAGTTGAGCTGAGACCCAGCCTGAGATTTTGTACATGAGGGACTCAAGGTTGAGTCTATGTGTTAGTCCTGCACAGTAATATGTAGCTGTATCTACCCCATGTTGCTCATGGCGAGGACACCTGGTTGTTGGAGTCATCCTTGGAGATGGTGAGCTGGCTCTGCAAAGCTGAGTTGTAGTACTTAGAATCACTCCAGCAAATATGTGCCAGCCTCTCCAAACTCTTTACTGGGAGCTGACAGATCCAGCCAACACCTGTGCCACTTGTGCTCAGTGAGAAGCCAGAGACAGAGCAGGTCAGCCTGAGGGTCTGGGTGGGGGTCACCAGCCCTGTGCCAGACTCCTTCAGGGTAACTTGGGGAAAAGGATAAAAGAGTGAGTTTTTTCAGGTGAAGACAGGGGCCTTTGCATCCCTGAGGCCCTGAGCAGGGCACTCATAGGTAGGGACAGTCAACACCAGAAGAATGAAGCCAAGCCAGTCCATGGTGGGCACAGCACTTCTGAGCCTATCATTTCTGGGGTTTTCAATCCAAAAAGGGAGGAGCTTGAAGAGATTGCATTCCCACCCCGGGCCTGATCCTGACGGGAGGAGTCACGGCTCAGAAGAGGGAGCAAGGCTATGATACTATGCACCTCTCTCTCGGCTGCAGTTTCACAGCTGCTCCTAAAGGGGGACCCCATCCCACTCAGTACTGGGTCATCTGATACTAAGCCTCAGATGAGCCTTGTGGTTAGAGAACATCAAGAGTGAGAGACCCCTGTGCCTGCAGATAGTGTCCCCCTGTGCTTCCTGCCCTGGAGGATGGGAGGAGATCAAGACAGAGGGTGACACTCTTGCCTGAGGGATGTGTGCCTTGGGAGAACAGGAGGCTGTTCCTGTATGGTCGGTCCTGTCCTCTCTATAACTCACAGAGAGGGATGGGAAGATGATTAGCATAAGAGAGAGACCATACCCTAGTCATTTTTACAGGTTCCTGCTCCTCAGTGTGTCTCCACGTGTCTGCCACCCTACAAAGACAGCTCGCATTGACCCACCTTGTCTTTATAGCCAATCAGTCCTGAGGAGACAGAGGGCTCCACATCTGACTTCCCTGTGCTGCTCTCAGGGTGGAGTCCTGATGTGAGTACCTGCAGTGGACTCGTAGGCAGAGCTGGTGGACAGCGAGCTCCCTCCCATCCCTGCTGTGTTCCTGCACTGGGACAGATCCTGGGATGCAGGTCTTGCAGCTTCTGCCAGCACAATAGGTCCTCGTCACCCCTGAAAACTGCAGAGTGTACAGTTTGGGGGATCACAAAGATATGGAGCCTTAAATAGCTCTGTGCGAGGATACATGATGAGGTGCCATTTATATATTTTTTCTTTGATTTTGTAAGTTGTGCTCCTCCTAATTCCTTGCAGTATGCAGTTCTTTCCGTGCTGCTGTCTTGTTATATATACAGCTCTCTGATCTGAGGGGTTTCCATGCCGAAACACAAACCATGAATAACATGAGAAACATCAGATTATGGCGCACATTCATTTTCTCAGATTCAGCAGAGCACTGAGGAGCAAAGGAAAGACAGAGCAGGGCATTCAAGGTCATGACCAGTGACCCTGTGTCTTCAACACGACCTCAGTGTAGTGGACACTTCTTCTGGGGTTCTTGTGTGTTTAAGGGTCTCAGGAAATGTGACTTGGATCTAAATATGATCAACATAAGACAGAATCCAGGGTATAAAAATAGTCATTCAGCAGAAATAACGAACAATTTTTTCTCTAAACTGATTTCATTTAAGAAATCCATAATAAGTAAAATGAGTCAGTTTCACAATTAAACATTTTGATGTCATCCACAAGTGAGAGAGGATGAATATCGAACAGCTCTAACTTCTGCACATGGTCTGGTGTCCCACACACTTCAGTGCACAGGAGCAAAAGACCATCCCTGTGATGCTGAGTGGATCCAAAGGCTTCAAGGGCATCTAAATAAATTACCATGAGATGGACAAGGTGGCAACACCTGTAATCCCTGCACTCTGGGAGTCTGAGGGAAGGGTCACAAGTTTTATGTCACCTTGGGAGAAGGAGTGGCAGAGCAAGACCTTACTTAAAAATTTAAAAATGGTGCTGAGGACTTAGCTCAAGTGGTGCCACACCTACCTTGCAAACACAAGGGCTTTAGTTTGATTCCTGGTCACAAAGATACATACATACATACATACACACATACATACATACATACATATGTCACCTCTCCAATATAGTTCATGATGTAAGTTCTGTTTTTAATTTTTGTAATTAAAAACATATTTTCAATTAATTTTGTAAAAATAAGTATAAGTGGCAAACATATTGTTCATCCATGATTCAGTCATGCACGCTGACCAGCTGTCCTCATAGC
>PVIC010046307.1:0-14287 GCA_004025085.1 Thryonomys swinderianus
AAAAAAAAAAAAAAAAAAAAAAAAAAAAAATGGGCTACGATCAACAGAGACAAGTGGGTGGAAAAGTCATTCCGCTGAGGTGGTAACAGTCATATTTTAGGTTGAAGATTTAATGTTTCATGGTGTGATGTTTCATAACCTAGCTACATCTTCATATGTTTGAGCAGAATCCTTTGAAATGTACCCAACTGCATGTTTGATAATGTTTGCTGTCTGAGTATTACTTGTTTATCATCACGTATATTTTCTGTCTCCCTGTCTCTTCCTTGCTTCACTCCATATTTCAGGGGTTGAAATCTGCAAACTATACTCTCTGGGTCTTAATCTCCTCTGTTCCACCTAGTTTGGCCCCTAGCAAACTAAGACTTGGAAATTAATGATTGGGAAGAAGGGAGAATCCAGAATATTTTGCCTTTCTCTGCTTGGGCAGCCTATGGAGCAACAACTGTGTCCCCTTTGAGTTTCTAGCTTTTGTAGTTTCCACCTTGCTTTGCTAGTACTTCGAGTTGCATACTTGTTGAGGCCATTCTTTGTTTTAGGCATTCCAGCCTGGATAGCCAAAGCTTCCTGCTGTGGCAAATCTACTACTATAGTTCTCTAAATGTGACTCGGTGTCTCTTGTTGGCTTTTATGCTCTGCCATAACTATTTTATTGACTCTTTCTTTACCAGTTTGATTCAATGGTTGTTTATTTGATAGGTTTGCAGTCTGAGACTTGAAGGCAGGGAGGCACTTTAACTGCTGAGCTAAACCTTAGCCCTTCTTATGTACATATATAATCTTATAAATATAAATATTATATAAATCTTAGCCCTTCTTACACACACACACACACACACACACACACACACACACATTTTGAGACAGGGTCTCTCTTTGTAGTTCAGGCTGGCCCTGAGCTCACTATGTAGCCCAAGCAAGTCTCAAACTCAGCAATCCTCCTGTCTCTGCCTCCCACCTGCTTGGATTACATGAGTGAACTACCACACCCAGCCCTTCTTTTATTTTATTTTTTTTTTTTTGAGACAGGGTCTCGCTCTGTAGTTCAGGCTGGCTCTGAGCTCACTATGTAGCCCAGGCAAGCCTTGAACTCAGCAATCCTCCTGTCTCTGCCTCCCGAGTGCTGGGATTACAGGCGTGAGCCACCACACCTGGCACCCTTCTTTTATTTTTAATTGTGGAAAATATACACAGTCCAAAACTTACCAGTTTGATCACTTCAAGCACATAATTTAGAATATTTTAAGTAGACATCTTAAGTGTACAATTTAGTGTCATTAGGTAAACATTTGCAATGCTTTATAATCAACACCACTGTACATTTCCAGAATAAAAGTCAAACTATTACACAGTAACTCTCTTTTTCTATCCAAACCCTGGTAACTTCTGTCCTCTGCCATCACTTTTCTAAATGATTCTCCATATTCCATCCCAGGTTGGGCTGTGTTTACTTATCGGATACATTTTGAAATGATAGGAAGAGAACGTGGTTTATTATACCACTAGATGTGGCTAGCACTTCATATATATTCATTTACTCTGTACATGACAAGGTGCCTTTAATATTTAATACCATCACAAAACAAATAAAATGCACTTGTTAAAAGCTAGATTTCAAGATTATTGATTCTTTTTCTCTTTTCTTGATATCTCCAGGTTTTTTTTCTTATAACTTTTGCCTGTTTTTAAAATTCGGCTTTTCTGGAAACAGTTAATCCAAATAAAAATCACAAATAATTGTTTCTCTTGAGCAATAATATGGCATCATGATATAAACTTCCATCTGTACTACCATCTAATATTTTATAATTCCTCTTTATTTTTCTTTTGCAGTGGTAGGGATGGTACTTAGAGTCTTTGTGTTGAGTTAGGCCTTTTTTTCTTTCTTTTTATTTAAATTTTTGGACAGGATTTTAATAAATTGTTAAATTGATCAGACTGGGCTCAAATTTGTTATCTTTTCCTCTAGAGCTCCAGAGTGCTGAAAATATATGCATTACATTGGGTTCTATTTATTGTTTAAAATATTTTGACTATAATTTTCTTTTAAAACTTTTGTATGCTCCTTCTCCTCCTCCTTCTCCTCCTCTTTCTCCTTTCTCTTTTTTCAAAACACATTTTCTCCCAGTTGCAGCTTCTAGCTTACCAGTTTGTGTGCTAGGATGAACCCAACGGAATCTTTTGTTTAATGTGGATTGTTTATGTGATTAATGTTCAATATTGATGTAATTACTGTGTTTTTATAGAGTACTAGAGTCCTGAACTCTAATTGCCACAATTTTGTTAGATAAAATCTCTTTTGACTTAGATTCTACGTTTTAGCAGATGTTTCATTCACTACTGGGTAACACGTTCTTCAGATTTTAACATGGACACTCCAACGCATCACAAGGAACTCTTCTCCATGAAGTATCTTGACATTTATTACCTGATCACTTCCAGCTCTTCTACAACCTTCTCTTGCTTCAAGTTAGTTGTAGTGTAAGACTAATGTGTTCATGCCTTGTATATTCTAATATAATAATTAAGGCATTTTGGTTTACTAAAGAGAGCACAAGGATAGGAATGGTGAGAAAAGGTAGCAATAAATGGAGAAAAGTATATGAATGTTAAATCTCTTCCATTCCCCAAATCTGTGACCTTGTGCAAGTCATGGAGTTTTACAAATCCTCCTTCCCCAAACTCACGTGGACATTCCTGATAAACCATCCCTTCTCAGGTCTGATAAGGAGCAAACTGATGCTTCCAGCCAGAGCCTTGGTCCATTTTTATGTGGAAAAAGCAAAAGGATAATGGGATGCAATAGAAAGAATGCTTTGCTTTGAAAATACCAGTTCAGTAGCTGAGGAAAAGTAAAATGTTTAGCAGGTGTGAAGAGGAAAAATAAACATTTATTTTTTGAGATTTTTAGGAAAAAAATCTTTTAGCCAGGTACAACTAAATGATAAACACAACATTGGGAACAAGAGGACAAAGAGTATTTTTAAGAGGATCTTAAAAGCATTTTTTCTATGTATATTACCTGTTATGACTTGTGTTTAGATTATGTCCATCTAAAGCCTCATGTGATCATAAGTGGGACTTTTACAGAGGTGGCTGGATCTAAAGTTCATGATGCGGGGATTAAGAGTGTGTGGCTACTCTACTAGCCCACTGATTGATTTGGCACTGGATGTAAATAATGGGAAGCCTTCCTTGGATGTGAGTACAACCTCCTCTAAGGGTGGGTCACATGGATAAGGGTTAGAAAGGAGCCCACTCATTGCTTGCTATTTCACTTTTTTGCTGCCTTCAGCCCACCATGATCTGTTTCTCCTCTGCCATGGCACCTTGCATTGGAGCCAGCTATCTATGAAACTGACACCTCTAAAAAACGGTGAAGTACAATAAACCTTGCTTTCATTAACTTTGGAAGTCTAGGATTTGTTTTAGCATGAGGAAAATAACTAAGAATCCTTTGGGATTTTCTTGAATCTGTAGTGGATATGGACATTCATGTGCTATCATTTTGGATGGTCAGAGAAGTGTTTCTTTAATCACACCACCATGCAACTCTTGAGTTACAAGGTTACATATCTTTTTTTTAATCATTTATGTATTACAAGAGATGCAGAGGAAAAGGAAGAAACAGGTGTTGAAAACCACCTCTCATTTTACCCTCACAATAACTTGCAAAGCTGGAAACACTATTTGCACAAATAATTTAGGAATGCCAAGGAAGATATATATTGCTACTGCTGATCCTAATGACTTCACTAGAATTTGCTTTGCAAAATGAAATACGTATGACAATTTGTTTGTTATACAAAGCTATTGAAGAAAGAATGATACACAGTTGCTTAAATGTCATGGTGTTTAACACATTATGTTTTATTTTAAAACAAACTGGAATTATAAATATGAAACATTTGCATTTTGTTAGGCACAAGAGAGGACCTCAAGGAAAGCTCTTACTATGAGAAGTGCTAATCTGAAGTATGAGCATGCCCTATTGGGCACTCAATACTGATAATACTTTGTTGGGGTCAGGAAAAGGTAAAGGTAGCAGCAGAGTCCAGTGAACTGTTCTATTCATAAATTTCAAATATAAAAATCAAGCAAGCTTTCCAATGTAACAGAAGTTAACAAAGATCAGATTCCTGTCCTACTGGAAATTTTACGCCCTACAAAGAACATCAAACACACATTCAGAGATTAAGGAAACACTAAGGTGGGAGCATTAATGTTTGTGATGGTTTAGCAACCTCTGCTGCTGATGGTCTAAATTATAAATGAGTTGTTTTGACACATTAGCATTATTATCTGTCACTCAGCTGTGTAAATATTTGGGCCACCATCTATGGGAGTAACTAAATGAAGCAGCAAGCTAAACAAGTGTTTGATACTGTATGAGAATTAAATCATGTCATATACTGGTACAAACTATCAATGTTGAATGTGATCTTGATGTATACACAAAATGTACTTATATCACAATTAAAATGAAAAAGTACTGTATGACATAAACCAGTGTCAGAAATTTTTTTAAAAAGGCTTTTCCTGGGATAGAACTCGAGTTACAGGTGAGGTTGACTCACAAAAATATGGGTTCAAAAATCAGCAACAGTTTTAGGATTCATGGCTTGAGGAAGAGCAAAGGGGAGAGTGAGGATGTATCTACAAAGATTTCTATTCTTCTCCAAAGGCAGAAGCTCCAGAGAGCCCTCAGGCACAGAGGTGCTGCTATGAACCTGCCTCGAGCAGAAATGAGAACCAATGAAAGCCCTGAATCTGACACTGGAAATGCCTCTCAGAAGCGCCAGGAACTGGTCATACCCCAGGTCAGCTGTGATGAGGAGGAGGGTGGCTTTCCTTGTGAGCTTTCAGGGTAAAGCTTTTGTAATTGCCTGGGCGCAGACCTCGAAAATTCCACATAGGCTTTCTGCCATAAGCCCAACTCAACTATTTTTGAAGAAGAAATTTGCAGAATACGAATAAACTTATAATTGTAAGTGGAAAGTTAAATTAACTTTGGTACTCTTTGTTGCGCAAGATAAATGACAATATTTGGGTTTTTTTTCTCCTTTTGGCACAGAATTCTTCAAATTTTGTACACAGCCACCAGTATGTTCCTGTTTTTGTCACTTTTCCTCCTCTTTTTCTTTATCTTCATTTTTTATAATGGGAGAAATAATCATTTTGGGAAACTTGGTTTAAAATTTTACATGTGACTGTGTGTAGACACTTAAGGTTTTAAAGCGAGGAATTAATCTAAGTTGTTTAAGTTGTAAAATTAATTCGAGATTAATGAATTAAACATGAGAAATATGGTTTGCATTTAACTATTGTTGAAAGTTGCACATTGACAATTGTGGGAATAACCTCAAAGTATCAAATATCAAGAAACTATTTCCCATTTCCTTTACAGAACAGCATCTTCCATATTTTAGGTTCTCTCAAAGCCAGTACCTTACTGGAGAATGTGAGATTCCTCATTTTTTTGATTAGCAAAGTATTTATAAGTTCAAAAAATTAGTATTTTGTATTTTTTTAAATTTTCTTAAGCTTTGGTACACCTGATATTCTAATTTTTAGGAAATAATTGATTCTTTTTTATTGGAACATGAAATGACTAAAAGTTTTATGAAGTTAACAAAGTTATCTGCTGAACTTCCTTTGCAGAGAGCTACTTGTCATTTTTTTTTAAGAAGGGTGATGGGAAATGTGCAAATGAAGAGAACTTTCTAGCATAAAGTAATGAGAGTAACAAGACAAAAAACATACTCTCTTGTGGAGAGCCTTTAAATGTAAAAAAGGCAGCCATTACAATTTACCTTTAATATTGCGTGTACTGTCCACATGAACACAGTGTGAAGGCATTTTGTGGAATGAGTGTGTGCCCTGTTTGCATCTCATCTCTGGCTGTAAACATGATAGAATTATCAATGAAGCTCACTAATTCAATCCTGAAATGCAGAGATGTTGTTCAATGGTGCATCAGTGTTTGTAGGAGGCACTGCTGTAGCTAATAGAGCAGGAATGGGACCCAGATGTTTTCTGGAAAGCTGGTTCTGCGGGAGGCAGGGAACATTACCTAAAGTGAAGGCGGCCATATGGAAGGGAAGGTTGGAAACATCCCATTACAAGTCATATATCACTGAGCTGACAGCAAAGGTTTCAGCTTGTTTTTATTTAAATCATGAAAGCAGCTGCTCAGCTGTCTAGCTGTATTAAATTTAACCCCTTTTCCTGGCAATTGAATTCAGTAATTTATGCAATTTTGATTGGACCACTGCGTAGTATTGTTCGGAGAGCTTTTACTTATTCTTGTCCCTTGAATTCACATCCAGATCCATGATTGGCTAATTTTTCTCCTGAATGAGAATGCTCAAAGATAATGCACCTGGCTGAATCCATTGAGGTGAATCACCGAGGAATACTGTAATTTTGGCTTCTGCGGATAATTACCAGGTCAAAGCATGAATAAGTGCCAGACAATTTTCTAAGATATCATCTAATGTCTACCGGTGTCTTTTCTGGTTTTTGACGTTTTTTTTTCTTTCTGTCTTCTTTTTCTCCCAGTGGTTTGCTCTTTTACCTGCTTGTGTTCCCAGAATGTGACTCTGCATGTTCATGTTTTACTTTGTGGTTCTGCACTTTTCTCCTAGCCTTTTCCCAGTTTCTTTCCTTTAATTTTTTTCTAGCCCTCTTTCTGTATGTCTGTTTCTTCTTGTGCTCTATCTTTTTAAAAGGTCTTCTCTAGGTCTACTGAAATATTTTGTCAACATTTGGTACACTTTGAACTCAGGTTTTGACCATATGTACCTCGAGCTACCTGTTAAGAAACATTTTATCAATTGTCCACCAAGTAGAGATAGTATTACCTGTTTCAAAAGTATAGGCTTTAATTTCCTGTGGAGAGAAATAACATGGAAAGAAATGTGAGTTTTATTCCAAACAACAGAAGAAGCTGGTAAAGTTGAAATAAACTGGTTATAGGGAAGCAGCTGAAGCTAAAACAGAGGTTTTGAACTTGTTTATAAGTTTTAGATCATTACACGGGTAAGAACATTCTTCCTTAACTACAGTTAAAGCTTCTTACTTTTTCTCTAACAAGTGATATCTTGTCACAGCTATTCTTTGTGAGGAATACGCTTTTTCATTTTTACACTAATGTGATAATGACTTTTTGTTGAAATCTGTTTCATGGGTATAATATTCTGCAGAAAGTGACCTCTATAGTGAATTATACACAGAAACCTCAGAATTCCTGAGATTGCCAGGGATTTAGCTCAGTGACATGGCCTGCCTTTCAAGTGGAGAGTCCTGAGTTTGTTCCTCAGTCTCGGGGAATAAAACAAAACAAAACAAAGCAAAACAAATTTCCTACAACTGTTGGAGACTAAGGCTTAAGGATAATTTAGGTTGCTGTTAAGAAACAAAATGATTTGTTGTGGGTCAGTGAGCATTCGGCCATTCCTTAAGGTCATCGTTCCTAAACAAAATAACGGTCCTCTGCAGACAGACCTGCCCTAACTGAAACTCTTACCCCATATTTCTGCCTTTCTTTGAAAAGATCTCCTGGCTTCAAAAATTAAGTTCCACACTGGAACGTCAAATATTATTTGTTAATAGGAGACATATAAACAGTCTTGTTATGTTTAATTTTATATCCTTAAGTTTCTTGCTGGAAATAAGCACTGACTATCGTTAGAACTGGTGTGATAGGCAACAGACTTCACACAACTGACCTTGGCTTTCCTAAGGAAGGTCTTATCTGAAGTGCCCACATGTCATCATGCCCCTGTGATAATGGTAGAAGCCATGTCTTTCCTGTGGACCATCATCCAAGTGTATCAGTCCTAATTACATATGTGGAACATGCAGTGAGAATCCACACGTCACGACAGAAGCAGATCTGTCTTGCCTCGGTCTTCACAAAATACTTAGTGAGAGTATGCTTTGTGTCAGGCAGCAGGCTAAGTGAGGGCCGAGGGGGAGGCAGACGCAGGTCCTGGTTCTCACTGGGAAGAGCAATGTTCTCCTTCCTGTGGGTTACACACTCCTGACCCAAGTGCCTCCTTCCAGGGCATGGCAGGGCTGTGAGAATTATAGAAACTGTGGCCAAGAGACACAGGGGTGTAGATGCAAGACACTCAGCCCACGCCAATGTCAGAGGCCTGCTCAAGAGAGGAGAGTCCCGCAAATATAGTGGTCGCCTGGAGTCATAGTCTAGAACTCTGGAAATCTGAGCCCCGTGAGAGGCACATACTGCTTTAGAAGGAGCTGCTGTCTGATTTTTCCTTCTTCTCATTACACATACATAGTGATCCTGAGGTGTCAACTGGATATACATTATACATCCATCAAAGGTTCATCAGATTAAGAAAGCTTCTCTTTCACAGACTGAAAAAGGAGACTTCACTTGTGTTTCTTTAGACTATATAATGTCTCTATGTATGCATATGTACACACACACACACATATATATATATATATACATACATATACATAGATGTGTATAGAGAGATATATATGTTTAGCACATTTCCCAGGGAAGCTGCTGCTGAAATTTAAATATTTGCCTATCCATAATTTATTTTACCCTATGTTAGGAATCATATCATTACATAATTTGGAATAATTTAAATGCTATAAAAACCATTTCCTCTGATATTAAACTTGGTTGTCATTTTAGTAAACATTAAGTGAATGGGAGAACTATTAATAATTATATCATGGGAAAATATGTGCTTCAAGGAAAACTATGTATCATCTAGACACAGGAGGAAGTCTACTGGGTTTCACAGCCCAGTTCTGTACAAGCTATTTTATGACCATACAAACTATAGATCACGGGTAACATAATTTTTAACCATAGACGTGTCATTTCTGTCCTGTCTAGTCTTAATTATACTTATTCCACTGTGGAAAAGGCAACTTTGACCTCCCCTAGGATAAATGTGCCTGATCTTCATATGCTCTTTTATACAAATAATAACTTCTGTGTGGTTGGCTCAAGAAATGTAATCTTTAATAAACTTATTTTATATATTATGAAAATTTATGTGAGAATCACTTTTTCAAAAATTAACTTTTCAATATGACAAATCATTTAAGGGTAAAATGCTATTATTGAAGCTGTAATTTTAATAGAATTTATAAGATAATTTTGTCATACACTTGACAATGACACAATTTTTAGTAACCCTTAGTATCACTACTAAATTGAACAGAAGTCAGAATGTAACTGGAAATACAAGTTACTATGACATTTTGGATTTTCCTTATATCTTGTTGGTATTGGTGGAAACTGGATTGAATAATTTATTTAAAATGTCTCTTGGTAAATGATTCAAGTTACTAACTCTTAAAGTGGCATTTAAATATAAATTTTACTAAAAGTTAATACTTGGATTCTAATGTAGATCCATGACACAAACACAAGGACATACATATTCATTTCCATGCACAGCTATACAGTCATATTTTGAGACATTTTAGCAAATTTTACTATAGAACACATATTAGATTAGTCAATACTAAGTTCCTTGAGTGTGGTAATATTTTTGTAAGCATACACGGAAATAACCTCGCTTAGTAAATACATATTACAGTATATAAAATGAAAGGGTCACTTCACAATTTCAGGTGATCAGAAACATCTTGAATTGGGAAGGGAGGAAAACACACATGATAAGATGTGTGTAGAGAAGTCCACCTGCTATCTGTGAGCTCTGAGGGTTCCTCCCATCTGGGATCAAACGTTTTGAAAAAGAATTGCATCTGTACTAAACATGGACAGGCCACTTTCGTCATTATTCCTTGAGAAATCTGGTGCAATAGTAATAGTTGTCTATGTAGCATTTACATTACCTTAGTTATTATTAGTAACACGGGATGAGTCAAAGGCTCCCAGAGGATATGAACAGGTTCCACGGGACAGCCTACTGGACAGTACCAGGCACGTGGGCGCCCATGGACCCACCACACATGGGGGGTGGACCAGTGAGCACATGAAGGGCGTAGGAACATAGAAATGTCTGTAATGATCTCGTCCCCATTTTCTATAAACTCAAAAGTGGTGGACATAATTGGGGAAAATAAATGTTTATCAAAAATGATAGGTGAATAGTTATAACTATTCCATCCATAAAGATGTATCTAGATATTGTTTTTATAACTATTGAATATTGCAAGTCACTAGCCAACTAGCAAATATAGAGACAGGATCAGAGTTAAAGAATCTTTGCTTAAGGAACTATTTGATTGATGTTAAATATCACCAAATTCAAATTCTTCACCTCTTTAGTATCTTCATTTCTCTATTTTATTTTTAAAATATTTTGAGTCTCTTCTCAAGTTTATTAATCAGATTGTGTCTGATTTTATTCAATTTCTAAAATTAAAAAGTAAATTTGTCTTCTTTCAGTTATCTGTAAACTAATCAATCAAGTTGATTACCAATTGAGTAGGCACAAGGTTCTATTTACCAGAACCAAGAAAGAAAATCTCATTACAAGACTATCTCCAAAACATATTAGGCTCAGCAATATAAATAGGCTTCTTTGCAACATGTTTTAATAAAGTGATTAAAAAGTATCCAGCTATAGCTCAGTGGTACAGCACTTGTCTGGCATGTGCAAGACCCTGGGTCCACTCCACAGTACCAAGGAAGGAAGGAAGGAAGGAAGGAAGGAAGGAAGGAAGGAAGGAAGGAAGGAAGGAAGGAAGGAAGGAAGGAAGGAAGGAACGAGAGATGAAGGGGAGAGAGTTAGAGAAAAAAGGAAGGTCAAAGGATTGGTTTGAAGCTTTCTTCTTACATTCTACTACTACTTGATTGTGTAGACTGAACTATCTCAAAGGGGAACCACAGAGTTAGATGAGAAGTTGTAATATCCGAATTGAATAAAATATAACGATAAGCCCACTATGTAATCTGTGTTTTACTTGTGAACTTCGAAACATTTAAAAGTGAAAGTGCTACAAAACAAATAAAACAGGACCTATATCTAGCAATCACTTGCTAATTCACAGATATCATAAAAGAGCTGAAAGTGTTTCTGGTGCAAAGTTTCTCTCTTGAGAAAAGCGAATGGGTATTTTTTTGAAGCAAAACATGCTTAAGTTTAACTCACGGGATGGTATCCTACCATTCAATTTAACAATAGACTTACAGAATAAAAACCCAAACAGCTTGCATCTGCACAATGTACAATGAATCTGTACAATGAATTCCACAGCTTACTTCCAGTGAGCTTGAGAACAAAGCCAAGCCAGAGTATCCTGCTCTTCAACAAGGAAAATAATATCAAAGTTGACTGTTGTAAAATTAAGATTCCACTTGATTTTCCTTACCAGGGAGGAGAGGATTATGCGAATGGCTTCCACTATTTTCCTTTGCCTCAGCAAGGGAAATAAGGAATTTAAGGAGAAAAACAAGGAGGTATTTTTTTTTAGTCATATTATTCCCTTCCCTTTCTGCGACATGATGTAGGTACAGTTGTTATGAAAGGCACCTCTGCTGCCGTCAGCACTCGCAGCCAGCGTGAGTCCTGACAGGCGGCTTACAGGGGCCCCGCTCTGGCTCAGGGAGAGGACAGACTCTCCATCCAGAGGGCTTGGAATCGATTCATGGGAATCACCCTGTCGCTCCGATCCAACACACACGTCCTCAATTGCCAGAAGCCGAACTGGGGCCAAATGATTCTTCTACCTTCTTTATTGGCTCAGTACGAGGGAAAAACACTGATTCAGAGGGGAGGAGATATGTGCACAATTTGCCTCTCTTTCTAATCTCCAGGCTGTAAAACACCGCCATCCTACAAAGAATTCTAGCATTTTAATTTTATTTTTCCTATTGATTCTAGTCTATTGAATGCTTTTAAGGACTTTTGTCCTGTTATATGATTTGTGAATATCACAGACAGTATCATGATTATTAGCCTGCATATCTTTCTGTACCATTTAAAATTAGGTTAAATATAACTATATATGATAATTATAATATGGATTATAAATAACTTTTTAGTTCTAGGTTCATTGTACAGTTTTACATTTAATCATCTTTAAAAATTTAGAATCAAGATGCATCATGTCTTGGTACAAACCTTCAATGTTGAATGTAATCATAACAGATATATAAAATGTACCAATAAAATCAATTCTAAAATGAGTTTATTTTCTGCCCAGTGTGGTGGCTTACGCCTGCAATCCCAGCACTTGGGAGGCAGAGGCAGGAGGATTCCTGAGTTCGAGGCTTGCCTGGGCTGTATAGTGAGCTCAGGGTCAGCCTGAACTACAAAGCGAGATTCTGTCTCAGGAGAAAAAAAAAAAAAAAAAAAAGGTTATTTTCCAACTGAAATAATTTTAAATTCAAACTTAGTAAAACAGTCTGGATTAATATTCTGTTTTCAGTGAGCCTATAATATGCATAAAACAATAGGCCAACTGAGAGGGAGACGCCAATTTTCTCTCACCTTAAAGCACCACCCAGTGGCTACACACAATATGGACAGAATAGTCACTGTATAGACAAGACGCAGTGAGTCCAGTAAGAAAAGGAAGACTGAAACCACGAGGAATTTAGAGGAAGTAGATCTATGATCTCCTTCGCAGGGGAAGTGAGAGCAGGAGCAGTTCAGGAGAAGGTAACCCTGGGCCGGCCTTCCTTCCGGAGGGCGCGCCGGGAGGGAACTGAGCAGCGAGCGAGCCCTGGGCTGCGGCGCTAAGGAGCTGTCCGCCGGCTGGGAGAGGTCAGGAGATCCTCCAGGCAGCGGATCTAGCCCCCTCTCCTGGCAGAGCCGCTTCACATGCCGGACGAAGCCTTTCTCCGCCCCCGGACCCTCCGGTGGCCAGTCTGCCTTCCCCACCGTCCACGGCACCTGCCCTCGTCGCCCTCGGTGGCCGCCCTGTCCCAGGCGGGATCTCGCCGTGACTGACCCCGGGCTCCGGCGCCGGACTTGCCCTGACTCGGGCCTCTTCTTTCTCCACCTCGGGACCGTCTCCCTCTCCGTTCCCTGCGCTGAAATTTTCCCGAACTCTCACAACTCTCGCTGAGGCTTTTGATTTGAAACTATTTTTAGTCCTGAGCGTGTTGGTCAGTACTACACGGAGGGTTTGCCTGGCGGGCTCAAGGCTGTAGCTTCAGTCCCGGTACTGTCAGAAGAAACAAATTCGAACGGTTTTCAAAAATGCAGAAGCATGAAACAGTACAACCATAACTTAAAATTACCCAAATTTAAGCAAAGATATTTTAAATGTATATGTTTAAAGACCAAAGTACTTTGATCAGACATCTGGGGCACACACTATACCTCGATCTCGTCTTTCCTTTTGCGCAGCGTGAGCATGACGCAAACCGACCACTGAGACAGCCACGAAGAGGCGTCCACGTGGCTCCCAGGAGAAAGAAACAGAAGCGAGACTCAGGCCACTCAGGCACGCGCACGCGCGCCGCCATCGCCACAGTAATCCCCGCGCCTCTGCCCGCCAGAGTGTTTCTGCGCGTTATGTAACCTTACGCGATGTAGCGCAGGATATTTTACCGGTAACGACACAGAGAATGGCGTATTGTTACGTATCATTAAGTTTTGTTCCTGAAACTCATTCGCCTTAGAATATGAAACTCCACTTATATCTGCAGTATCTAACTGGTTTTATGTACCTGATTTATATACTTTGCTTCTTATTTTCCTTTCTAAAATTTAAACGCATCCCATAATTACAACATACAGTAATGTGGATTTAGTTCTATTAAATGATCTACCTTTAAAATTATGCTGGCCTGCTGGGAATTTAGCTCAAGTGGTACCTCGCCAAACTTGGATGCACAAGGGCCAGAGTTCAATCCCCGGTACTGGGGGGAAAAAAAAAAAAAAAATATATATATATATATATATATATATATATATATATATATATATATGCTGACCTAAAAATTATTTAACACTATTAGATATTGATGTTTGTTTGTAATTTTTTAAATTTATTGATTTATATTATTGTTTTTATTAGTAATTCTGGCCTTTATATATTTCTGAATTAAAATGAAAAAACCCTTATTTCTCATTATGTGGATTTGAAAATATGTTGCATATATGACCGAAAATATTCACTATTCTCGAATTGTTTATATATAATATGTTGAATAAATGTATAAATCTGTTTAATCATGCTTAAATCTCTTTTTTTCCCAAAATTTCATCATATAAGCTACATATTTCTGAGAAAGATATGTTAAATATCCAAGTATCCATCTAGTTATAGTCTTATGGGTTCATTTTTATAATTCCATCTTTTCTGTCTA
>PVIC010046308.1:0-14289 GCA_004025085.1 Thryonomys swinderianus
CTAGGCAAGCCTCGAACTCAGCAATCCTCCTGTCTCTGCCTCCCGAGTGCTGGGATTACAGGCGTGAGCCACCACGCCCGGCTATTTAACCTGTCTTGATCAGCTTCCTCTAACAGATTTGTACAGACAAATTGTGAAAATTTTCTATTGTCATTAGAAGTATTTCTCTCTGCTACACAGATTCTGTTTGAAATGTTCTTTCTTTGATACTAGGTATGATATAATAAGTGTTTAAATTATAGTAACAAACACATTGTCATTAATTACCCTCTTTGCTTTAAACACACTTATCCTATTGTGCTCACAACTTTCTGGTTCAGTTTTAAAAGTTTTCTTTCTTGAGGTATATTTGGAAAAAAAAAAAAACTCCCTCCTTCCTTCCACTCTTTTACTTTCTTGCCTCTCTGTCTTCCTCAATGCTTGATGCAGAAAGGAGGCAAAGTCTGCATCAGATACCAGCCCTGAAGTCTTGGTGTGAGCTTCCAGAATTGTAAGCAGTACATTTCTTTCCTTTATAAATTGCTCAGTTAATAGTATTCTTGTTACAGCAACACAAAACTGTTCTGTGACAGAATTTGAGCATCATGTGGGATTAGAACAGAATTTGTCAGCAGTTTAAATTGCAGTATACCTATGAGACAGACAGACAGACAGAGAGGGAGACAGAGAGAGAAAGACAGCATACTAATATGCAGCCTAAAATGTCTGTAAGTCATTAACACAATGAGGTACCATGGCAGTGGGTGTAGCCCATGTGTAACACATTCTTTTGGGTGCTCAATGAATTCTTGTCAAAAATTTTTACTGTAATAAAACACATAAAATTCATCAACTTAAGTACTTGAAGTAGATAATACAGTATTAGTAAATACATCCATGATGCATGTTCATTGCCATCATTCATCTTCATGGCAGTTTTTGTCTAGTGATGCTCCCTCCTTGCTTTTTATTCAATATTAACTCATCACATCAGTTACACGCTCGTGCTTGTAATATCAAACCACATTTTCCTTTTATAAATTCTCCAAAAGCACATTTTAAGCAAATCATTGTAGTTCCCAATGACTCTTTTTTATAGTTTGCTTTCACTTTATTTTTTGTATTTAACAATATTCCCTATCATATTTTAGGTAGGCTCTTTGATCAATTTTTTACTGACTGTATCAGGCAAGTCCCTCCATTAGTCCTATTCTTCCTGACTCCTTTTAAAACCCCATATTCTTTCTTCTCCCTGTCTTTCCACTTTGCTTCTTTCCAAATAATTTTTCTATGTATCTTAAAAAAATATTTTTATTCTGTAATATGGCATAAGGTGTCACCAAAAAAATAGTTTCTATCAATAAGTAACACTGAATTTATTGCAAGGTTTCATTGAGCTATTCAAAGACAGAATGGTCCTTATTTCTGTTCAAAGACAAAAAGCTGCTCATGTTCATGTTTGGTAATATTGTCTTAGAGTTTCAGTCCTGTGGAAGCCACAATGCAATATCAGCAAAGAATTTGTTTTTAAAATCAGAGAATAATGTTTGTTATGAGATAGTGACCTCTTAGGCAAGTTAGCCACCAGTTGTATAAATTTTCATCACACTGCAAGCAGAGGAAACCTGAGACACTGGGGGTGGTGGAAGAGAAATCCACTTCTGCATAAACCTCAAAATACCAAATTGTAAACATTGTTTCATAGGCGTACCATACAAGATTGCCTTCAAAAATAAAAAGCAATGAAATTATTGAAATATATTACCTAGGTAACAACCTAAGTGACTTGTAGCCACTCAAAAGATTTTATAAAAAATTATAATACTTCATAGTATTATAGTAGTTTTTAGGTATCTGATGGAAATACTCGAGAAAGTAGAATATAGTTTGATATGAAATTAACTTATACAAGTGGCAAATGGTTAACTATAATTTGGTGAAATAGAATGTTTTACATAGATTAGCCTCTGAGGCCTTGAATACTTGTTTGCAGGGAATCTTTTTCTAAACTGTGTTCTACAGAGCTCAAGTGTGACAGTGATAAGAATAGTTTGATGTGAGGGCTATAAAACATTCCATAGCTGAAAAAACTTGGGTGATACCATGTGCTATATCTCCCTGTTAGATGCATACAGCATGGCAACAGCAGTAAAAATATCTGCTGTTTATCTTACTCAGTGTTTTCAAATTTATTTGATGAGAACTCTTTTCATTTTGGATCATATTAGTAAAACAGTGAAATGTTACATTTTGTAGAGCATAGTTTAGAAAATTCTGTTTTAGAATACTGCCTGAAATCTACTAGCCAGACATGCCATTCTCTTAGTCCTCTAAATGCAAATATGCCGTGTAAGTCTGGATGAGTCTAAAGATGCATACATAGTTGAATTAAACCCACAGTCAGTGGTGTGACCAAGTCCAATACCCAGAACTACTGTGCCACTTCCATGAAACCTATCTTTCAGTTTTTACTTTGGATTCTTTAATTGTCCTATGAGATGATGATTTTTCATTGTATTAAAGACCAGCTAACTAGCAATGCTCAAGAGACTCATGTACCTATGTTAAATAATGGCTCAGAGCCAGGCATGGTGGCCCACGCCTGTAATCCCAGCACTTGGGAGGCAGATACAGGAGGATTGCTGAATTTGAGGTTTGCCTGGGCTACATAGTGAGCTCAGGGCCAGCCTGAACTACAAAGCGAGACCCTGTCTCAAAATAATAATAATAATAATAATAATGGCTCAGAAAGAGTAAATCACAATGTTACAACAATTTTTTGTGGTTTTCGTACAGTTTTTCTTTAAGACCATGTATGTGTCCACTCTCTTTTCTATTCACTGTATAACTTTCTTTCTTTTCTTTTTTTTTTTGAGACAGTGTCTCACTTTGTAGTTTGGGCTGGCCCTGAGCTCACTATGTAGCCTAGGCAAGCTTCGAACTCAGCAATCCTCCTGTCTCTGCCTCCTGAGTGCTGGGATTACAGGCGTGAGCCACCACGCCTGGCGACTGTATAACTTTCTATGAGGAGGTATCCATGTGACAGATAGTTCAATTAAGTCAATCCTTGCATTTCAAAGTGTCTGTCTTTGTGATCTATGATAATCCTGAAGATACCACAAAATGCAAATCTCTTATAGCAAAGAGGTCAGCCCAAAAGGAGTTAATAGTGTGCAGGGAATTGTCACCTTTACCTTTTGAAAAACACACTTTGAAGACCTCATGATGAAAGAATTCCATATGTTTTTCTTCTAATTAAATTCAGACAGATGAGAGTACTGAAGATTCAGAAATGATTCTCCACTTTCTACTGGTGCTTGGAAATCAAACCCAGGAACCTACAACTTCTAGGGAAGTGCTGCACCACTGAGGTAGACCTCAATACAGTCTTAACCATTCAATCTTCAGCCTGACATTTCTGCTTTAGAGCTTGACAACAGGGACACATTTCAGACACTGTAGGGTTTTGGATCCCTTTGAGCCTGCTCATCTTTGTGGTACTCAGGATGGGAATGCTGAACTATACCCCCAAGCCCTTTCTTTCTTAAAGACATGATCAGCTATGTAGAGTAGTTCAGGCTGGCTTTGAGCTCAGTGTGTAGTCTGACTAGCCTCAAACTCACCAACATCCTCCTGCTTCAGCCTCTGGAGTACTGGGATTCTAAGCATGCACCACCATGTCCTTCTCTCCCAGCCCTTTTTAAATTTTACTTTGAGACATGATCTCCTGGTCCAGCCTTGAACTTATTGATCATCCTTCCTCAGCCACAAGAGTAGCTAGGATTACAAGTATGCACCACTGTGCTCAACGTGAAGCTCTTCTTCAAATTAATTGTTTTCCTTCCCAGAATCCCCCCCCCCAATGAAATGAGGATCTTTCACTTTTGGCAACATTATCTCTGTATGTTGAATGAGCCTGCTGTATGGTAGAGAATAGACTCTCCCTTTCAGTGAGCTCATGGTCTCTCACTGGAACTGTCTTGTTTGCTTTGGTAGACTATGTTTCCTTGTTACTTTGGGTGGCCATACATCCCTCAGGTGTCATGCTTCACTGCCCTTAGGAAAACCACAGCCACTGTGGGCAAGTTGGCACTTGATCTTCACATCATATTTCTTTCATTTGCTCTCAACACTGCCTATGTCTCTTGTTTGGTTCTTTCAGACTGACTTGCAGATTCTCAAAATTATTATTTGGTTTTAGTTTTTGCCAACTCACATTTGTTTATCCTCAAAATGGTATTTGATTAGTCTAATTTCTTGATGCTACAAATAACTACAAACATTAAATCCAATAAAGTAAATGTTTGGAAACTCTCATTCACATAGGCAATTATAGAGCATGTACATTCATGAAACATACAAATCAACATTTTTAATGAAATTCATCTCAGCCTGTATTTTAAGTCACACCATCCCAGTTTTGTTGAATTGTTAAATTTCTGTGCAGCTGTTTTCAATAATATGGTTATCAAACATGCTGAAAGTTCTTTTTGTTCATAGAGATTCCAGCCTTGAAAGCCATTTTCAGACAACTTCAGCATGCTTACTTTTCTTTGTATTCATTATCTACCTTCCCCTCTTAGAAACATGCATTTGTTTACAAAAATCTATAAATTGGGTTTAGAAATTCCTGTCCTAAACTTTCCAAACACTTGTCTTCACTCATTCTGTAATGTTTTAAAATCACACAGGCCCAGTTTATCACATAGCTAGATGGGAGAAAAATGGCCTAAAGTATTGTTGCACCACAGTGTGCACTATTCTTCCACCTATTGAAGTGCAATATCTTATTTTCTTCTGAAAATATTATGTTCAGTACACACTTGTCTATTTGTTCTTCATAACCATCCATATATGTTTCCCTCTTACTTTTTTAGAGAAGGAATCAAACTGCCTATGTTTTAATATTCAAAGAATGTGTTCTACTGTTAAGAGATCTGTTTGCAATAGAGGGTGAGCTTGTGGATAAGAAGCCAATTCTGGCATTACAGAGAAGGGAGAAGACAGATGGTGGGTTAGTTGAAGAATGGGATTATCAACTAGGTTAGGGGGATATATATAAAATGTGGAATCAAATTGGTTAAAACCCCAAATTACTTCAGAGTTAGAATAGGCCAACTCTCTATACCACTTGTTTTCCATGCACTTCCAAAGTACTATGTGTGGTGCATATCTGTGAGCCCAGCATTGTGAGGCTGAGACAGGAACATTCCAAGTCTGAGCCCAACTGGGCAATTTTAGAATTTATGGAGACCCTATGTCAAAATAAAGAAGGGTTGAGAATGTAGCTCATGCAGAGGTGCTGGGTTCAATCCCTAGTACCCAAAGGGGAAGGCATTCAACCCACTGCATATATTTATTACTCCTTTGTCTAAAACTTAGTAATGCTGTGTAGTTGAAATAATTTCCAACTTGTCTTCCATCAAGTCCACTTTATGTAAAGTAGAGAGGTTAAATCTGTGAAACTTGAAAATAATCTCATCTGAAGAGTAGGAAAGAATACTCAACCATGGTCAGTTATTAATGGTCCATTCACAGGGAAAATCTTGAAAGGGGATCTAGTCACAAGTGAAGAGGGCCTTTTGAATATGAGAAGGGAATGGGCAAATCCCTTTTTAGGTCAAATGGTGAATAAGGCCTCTTTAATAAGGGCCTTAATTCCATTCAAGAATCCACCTGGCCTGATCACCTCTTGAAAGCTCCTCCTGGTAATATCATCACATTGATCACTGAGTTTCAACACCTGAAATTTGGAAGGGATATGACACAGTCCATCCATAGCAACAACATTGTCTTTTGCCCTAGGGAATATCTATCTATCTATCTATCTATCTATCTATCTATCTATCTATCTATCTATCTGGCAATAGAAGGAATTTAGTGAGAAGAGTGTGAGCAGTGACCTCAGGTATATTTCTCCTAAAATTTCACTTGTCTGTATTGTTTTCTTAACGCAGTCAGTATAACTAAGAGTTTACTTAACCAAAAGCAATGTCATGGCATTAATGTTGTCACCATTGAATATGGTGCAGGAAAACAACAAGAGAAATTTCAGAATTTTTGCTAAGATTTCTTCCGAATTTTGACCTGAGGGATATGGAAATTTGGAAATATTTTGGAGAGTTACAGCACAAAATTATTATTATATTTTTGAGACAGGGTCTCGCTTTGTACTTCAGGCTAGCCCTGAGCTCACTATGTAGCACAGGCAAGCCTCAAATTCAGCAGTCCTCCTGTCTCTGTCTCCCGAGTGCTGGGATTGCAGGCATGAGCCACAACGCCCAGCACTGTGGTATGTGGTACTGACTGCTGGTGGGTGTGAGCCACCATGCCCAGCACTGGTGGGCGTGAGTCACCACGCCCAGCATTGTTGTAAGTAGTTACCTGGGATTGAACCAGGGACCATGCACTTGCTAGGGAGGAACTGGAACCACTGAGCCAAATCTCCAGCCCATAGCCAGAATTATTAAAGAAACATCAAAGAAATTAATTTTCTTTTTCAGGGGGAGTAATTTTACTACAATGAAAGCTGAATAAGCTGGGTGTGGTGGTGCACGCCTAAAATCCTAGAACTCAGGAGGTTGAGGCAGATGGATTGCTTCAAGTTCTGGGCCAGCCTGGGCTACCTGAGTTCAAGAACAGTCTAAATTACATAGCAAGACCCTGTCTGAATCAATAACAACAACAGAAGATAGCTGAATAAGTGATAAATTATTAAATTATAGTAAATTACAGTATTAGAAATAAAGTTTTTAAGATGAATGTCTTAAAAGCATGACAAAACTATCTCCTACATAAAAGAGCTTTTAATAACAAAAGATATGGTTCATTATCTTTGAGCCAAGACTGGGCTAAGTGTCATCCTGCCCAAGTGTAAGAAAGAAGTCTCCCACAAAGTTCTTTCAGGCTTGTCATTCTGCTTCTGTGATTTTCTTTTTAAGGTACTTGCTCTACCACCAATAGCTCCTGCTTTTCTGACTTTAGGCAAAACAACACTTTTTACCATGTACTATATAAACTGGGTTTATTTATTCGAAGCACTTGTTTATTAAACAGCAAAGCTAGGGTGTATGTCTAAGATGAGGGATGTACCTTGTACAGGGAACAATCCAAGAAAAAATACATTCAAAAATATTTATGTGCCAAATTCCAATGCACCCAACTAAATAAAACAGATATTAACAGATATGAAAACCCCGATAAGCACTAATACAATAGTAGTAGGGGACTTCAATGCCCCGCTGTCACAACTAGACAGATCATTTGGACAAAAAGTCAGTAGTGAAATATTTGAACTGAACCAAACCTTTGAACAAATGGACTTAATAGATGCCTACAGAGTATTTGGCATGACAAAGTCCGAATACATATTCTTCTCAGCTGCCCATGGGTCATTCTCCAAAATAGACCACATACTAGTTCATAGAACATTTTTAAGTAAGTGCAAAGGAATTAAAGCTATCCCCTCTATACTGTCAGACCATAGTGCCTTGACACTGGAGCTGCATAGCAAAAGAAATTCCGAGACCCTCACAAACACATGGAAATTAAACAATAGGCTGCTGACCAACCTATGGGTCACAGAAGAAATTGAGGAAGAAATTAAACAGTTTTTTTCAATTAAATGATGATTCCAGTACAATTTACAGGAATTTATGGGATACAATGAAAGCAGTTCTGCAAGGGAAATTAATAGCAGTAAACACCTACACCAGGAAATGGAGCAAGCTCAAATAACTGAACTAATGCTGAACCTCAAGCTACTAGAAAAAAGGTAGCAAGATAAACCCAAAGCTCATACTAGGGAGGAATCTATAAGGATCAGAGCAGAAATTAATTCAATGGAGACTAAGAGAATGATACAAAACAATCAACAAAGCTAAGAGTTGGTTCTTCAAAGAGATGAACAAAATTGACAGACCCCCTAGCCAACCCTATCAAACAAGGGAAGAAAAATGCTGAAATTCATGCTATTAGGAACAAAAAGGGGGAAATCACCACTGATCCAATGGAAGTCCAGAGGATAATAAACACATACTTTGAAAATTTGTACTCCAGTAAGATGGAAAATGTAGAATAAATGGATAGATTCCTACACACATAGGAACTTCCAAAGCTGAACGAAGAGGATATAAAAATGTTAAACACCCCAATATCAATCTGTGAAATTGAATATGTAATAAAAAATCACCAACAAAGAAAAGCCCTGGTCATCATTCCATTATTCAAAGCTGTTTTGAATCATTGTAGTACAGAGGAAGGAAGGAGCACTAGATTTGGAGTTAAGAGATCAGTTTTGTAGATCTGTCCTTTCCCCTTGCATTCACTTGGTAAGTCAGTTACCTGATCGGCGCAATGGAAATAAGACCTGCCCTGTTCACCTCATACAAAACAGTCAGTTTGCAAACTAGAAAGTGTCAAATATATGAGATAGGATTTAAAAGCAATCATTAATGCAGGGTATGAATGAGACTACCTTTTCAAAGAAAATAAATGAGAGAATAAAATATAATGAGAAATAAATATAGGTTACAGTGAGTTTTAAATCTTGCTTTTTGTATTCCTTAGGCATTAAGAGTACATCTGGCCCAATTTTGACCCAATTGAGATGCAACATTTGGACAATGGATGGAAAAATGTTAAATATTCTTCTATCCATTAGCCCCCCAATGCTTATTGATTAATATCTCTTTGTTCTGGCTTCTGAAAAATGTAAGTGGACTTTAGCCCATTTTATAAAAGCGGTGGGAAGTGAGCTCTTCTAACGGCGTTGTGGTGTTATAAACAACGCAATTTGTACTGGAGAACAGCACTGCAGCACCCTTCCTTCCAACAAAAATCACACTGTTTATATTTCTGATGTAATGTTTTATTGTTACATGGTGAGGTTTTATACCTTGACAGAGCTCCCCAGTTCTTTTAGATATTGGGTGCCTATCTCTTACAGCTGAGCTTTCAGAATCGTTGGGGGAGAATGTATCAACCTACTAAATTAAACCAAGCCTCCTGGGCCTACCAGAAGAAATTCTCCAGTGCAGACCCCCTTCTTTAACACTTTGAGGTTAGATCTTTGCGTGCTGTGGCTGCCACTTGTATATGTTCTCTCTTTGCAGACATTTGTTCAGAATACTCTACATCTGCTTTTGTCTCCAAAGTCCCACAGGCATAATTTATTCAATTTTATATAAAAGTGGCATGAAATGAGGATGGTGAAACCTGCTGAACTGATGACTAATGAGTTCTTTCCCATTGCCACCTCACAAAATTGGCATCAGCTATAGTGCAGTTCTACTCATTGTTTCCCAGGAGTGACCTCGGCAGAAGTACATATTTCCTCTTAAATTTGATTCTTGTGGAATGTGTAATTAAAGTCTTGATGGCTTGAGAAGAAGGAAATGAGGGAAAGGGAAAAAAATATCATAAGTTGGTAATCTATAAACTTAGTTTTTGTGAGACTCATAAAATAGCATGCAGTGCATTTTCAACTCTATTACTCTTTTAGAAAGGCTAGACCTTCAAGCATGTTCATTGTTCAGAGATAGGAAAATTTTTTCAGTTTTCATCTTTTTAAAAAATTTGAATCTTTATTGGTCTATAATATATATACATCGTGATCACATATAATATTGAGAATTTGTACCAACATATCACACAATTTAATCCTCATTTTTCCCATTCCCCAATCCACCCTACAACTCCCCACCCCATATACATAAATTTTGTTTCTTTTTTTTAATTACCATCATATTTTTTCTTCCCCTTGTTACTTACCCCTACACACCATTTCCCTTTGAATATTTTCTATTTCACAATATCTACCATATATTCTAGGGCTCATTTATATCTTCAGTTTTTCATACCAGAGAAAAGATATGATATTTACAGATCTGTGACCTATTTCAGTTTTCATCTTTAATCTTAAAAAAAGGTTTTGCTTGGGCCAGAGATTTAGCTCAGTGGTTCCAACACCTGCCTCGCAAGTGCAACGCCCTGAGTTCGATCCCGGTAACCATATAGAATGCTGGGCATGGTGACTCACGCCCACCAGCAATCAACAGCCAGGGGTGGTGGCTCACGCCTGTAATCCCAGCACTCGGGAGGCAGAGACAGGAGGATTGCTGAGTTGGAGGCTTGCCTGGGCACCATAGTGAGCTCAGGGCCAGCCTGAACTACAAAGGGAGACCCTGTCTCAAAAGACAAAAAAAAAGGTTTTGCTTATATGGCAATTTATTTATAGATGACCTTTTACAATCCAATTTTGTTGCAGTTGTTCTTTTGTGATGGTGGTCATTTTTGAGACAGAGATCTGATTCTTGGATATATGTTTCATAGATTTGCTAATTAGAAAAATCAATGAAATTGTACTCTATTCATTTGTAAATGTCTATTACTTATTTATTGACATACTATTGTCTCTCAGTAAACAATTATAGCTTCAGCCTTACCTATAAAGGGTTTATCTGTCACACATTTGGTTTAGCAAACCTGTATTGCCCCCCACCCATATCGGGAATCGAGCTCAGGGCCTTACGCTTGTCAAGCAGGCCTAGCACCACTGAGCAACATCCTCAGCTAGCCCTTGGCTTTAACAAAATTTCTTAGATATAGAAGTGATGAAAGTTTTTTAACAGATTGGAAAGTTGATAACCTCTAGAATATCCCCCTCCTAGTCATGTTTTTCTGGTATTAATCCCTTCTTATTATTCCCTCATAGAACTCATAGGTTTGGGTCTGTGTAATCCAGTGAGATATTGTGCAATAGAATGGAATTATAAGTCTACGGCTCAGCCGTAAAATAATATGGAGGCTAACATCTTGTGCAATTGTTTTAGGAGAAAGAAGCTTGCCTGTCACAAGAGGAAGAAATCAGGGATCCACACTCCCTGCCTAATTTCTTTGCTGGTGGCTTCTCTTTATAACTGTTACTTGCACTCTACTTTTTACTTATGCAATGTAAATTTTTCTACATTTTATTGATATTTTATAAGTTATTTAACCAAGTTCTATTGAAAGGACAATCTAATAAATCCGATTAAATCATATAACATAGTTATTGTCAACAGTGGTTGGATGTGTTCACTTGTGTACGCATCTGGCTTTTTAAATTCTTGTTTACTTACTGATTAGATTTAAGCAACTGTGCTTTGTACATATTGTCATGACGTCCCACTTGGAGACCAACTCCTCATGGATACATACTGATCTAAATCTTGTAACTATCAAATGAAAAGGTGACACTGGCACTTTCAACTTTTATTTGCCTAACTTTTATTTTTCTTTTATATACTATGAATAAGGCTGGAGGCAAAGAATGATAGACCAACTAGTTTTCGGTAGACTAACATGGTGATGCTCAAACTATAGCTGTATAGGCATCCATACCCCTGTCATCCAAAAACTTGCTAGAAATGCAGATTTCCAGCCACACTCTGTGGTATCTATGGAATAAGAAACTCTGTTGTGGTGGGGAGGAGACAACAGAATGTAGTTTAAGCTCTTCAGATGGTTCTGATACATGGTCTAGCTTTAGAATTACTGGTGCTGAGAAGTCCTCATGTGCCATTTGTGGCCCTGCTTCCCCCTCATTTTGTAGTTAATGTTTGGAGCCCAGCATATCCTAGAGTAAAGCTTCTCAGTACAATAAATCTCTGACTTATGAACAAATTCCATCCCGGGCTAATGTTTGTAAATCAGATTTATTCATAAGTCTGACATGGTGAGTTTTATACACCTTCAACTCAAATATGCAATGTTATCCATAAAAAAAACAAAGACACACACAAAAGTACTGCGAATAAAGTGTTTTTACTTTTATAATTTTACCTTAAAGTAGTAGTATGGTACAGTATAACTGTAAATAAAGTATTTTTACTTTATAATTTTCTTAAAATAGTGATGCAGTACAATACAGTATTTTCACTTTAGTTTCCATGGTTACTTCTAGTCTTTTGCACATCATCACTGCTTTTCCTCTTGCTTCTGGTAATCTTGGAATTGATGGCATCCTGTACCACTGTACAGTAAGTCCACAGCAGCACAATTGTGACAATGTCTGGCAGACACATAACCTATTTCTGTGATTCGCTTGCCTGTATGAATGTTTATAATGTGAGGTCCAGTCATATCTGCAAAATCTGCAAATCGAATATTCAGAACTCAGGGACTTACTGTAGCATTCTGTCATGAAGAAGTGATAGTCAAGGGATGTATTTGTATGTTCTTCATGGAGAATAACAGACTTGGCATTTTAACATGTTATAGATCTACAGAAACTCACAATGCAGAACTTGCAAAGAATACTTTTAAAACACGTGATTGAACTGGCCCAAATGTAAGGACTATGTCTGAAAGCCAACAAAATCATAAGACAACACCAATATAGAGCAGTAAAACAGGAATTAGTGAGTCAGGATTTTGCTGCTTGTCTTTGTTATCTGTTGATCTCCAGTGGCCTTCAGGTCAATTTTAGTGGATAATTACATTTGGGACCAGGAGATGTAGCCTAAAATCTTAGAAGGGTGGGAGGTAAAAATGGAGAGAAATAAAACCAAGATTTTAAAAAACTGACAAGCTTTGGATAAACTAAGGAGATAAAACTACCTCTTAGTTAGAAATAATTACGTAGCTCAGCCTATCTTGACTCTCATTGATGTGAGATTTTCCATAGAGATTTCCTAATCATAATCCCTCATTAAAGAAGGATGAGACTAGAATTCATGCTTCTGTGGCATAAAATCCCAAAGTCAAAACCTTAAAGATAGGGCACATTGCTAATGCTTACCAAATACCTGGAAGATATAATACTAATAATTTTTAATTCACTGAAACATGGAGATCAAAGATTTCATCCAATTCCCAGGAGCGTGAATTCACAATTAAAAGTTGAGGAATGTATGCAAAAATGAAGCCATTATAAGTGATTAAGCAGAAATAACAAACTACAGGAATAGACTTAGAAAAGACAATAATAATGTTCAGATACAGACTACAAAATAAATTTGATTAATACATTAAGTACAGGAAGGCCTTCAAGGGGTGATAAAGGCATAGGAGACTATCAAAAGTCACCAGAAAACCAACCAAATAAGGATAGCTAAAAATGAAAAATAGAATAGTACAAATTAATCAATAGATTAAGTAGAAATGAGGAGAGAATAAGAAACTGAAATAAACTATATAGAACAGAAAAGAAAGACATAGAAAACATAATAGGTTAAGAATCACAGAAATGGAATGAAAAGGTTCATAATATGTTTAATTGGAATGTGAAGGAAAGATGATTTTAAGGAGAAAGAGGCTGAAAATTTCTCAGAATTGATGAGCAAGACCCACTTTAGGATGCTCAATACTTTGTGCAATCCAAATTAAAAATAACAGTCCATGTGTAGATACATTTTCAGTGAAACTGCCCAACCAAAGAAAAGCTTTTAACACTAGGCAGAAAAGGCAAATTATCTAGAGGAATGATAAACTCCATAAAATAAGAGCTAATTGACAGCAACAGTGGAATCTGGAAAAAATTTCAATAGTGTTTTCATTATTAGTCTGTGACAGTGGCCAGCAAATGATTTTTGTAAAGGAATAGGCAATAGCTATTTTAAGCTTTTTGTGTCATAGAGTCCTTGGGCTTTTGGCTTTTTCACACCCACAACACTTTGAAATATAGAAACACCTCAAGGGCCAAAATTGACTATAGGCCAGATACACATTCTGAAAAAAGTGAGGGGGGAATAATTGTGCACTCGCTTAAATATTGTATGAGTGCATGTTTTGAAATGATTAGGATGGAACAAAGCTTTACACTGTGGAACAATTACAGCCATGTAAGAAGTGACAGTTCTACACAAGTGAAACCCGATTGACATTTTACTTGACTACACTAACCTGATGAATTAACATGCCTTTTTCTGTATTTCACTTTCATCATTTAGAAAATTGTATTCACTTGTTTCACATATTAATATTGGATGTAAGTGCTGAGAGTGGAGCTATGTTAATTGATCCTTTTCACTCTCTCTCACTGTTACTCTTTAGAAAGTCTGGCTCATAGAGGTAATTTATACACAGAAAATACTGCCTTTTTAAAATTTATACATTTGGGGGCCAGAGATTTAGCTCAGTGGTTCCAGCGCCTGCCTGCCTCGCAAGCGCAAGGTCCTGAGTTCAATTCCGGTAACCACATACAATGCTGGGCATGGTGACTCACGCCCACCAGCCATCAATACCACATACCACAGTGCCTGGCGTGGTGGCTCACGCCTGTAATCCCAGCACTCGGGAGGCAGAGACAGGAGATCGGAAGAGCGTCGT
>PVIC010046309.1:0-14289 GCA_004025085.1 Thryonomys swinderianus
TTTGTTCTAGTTTTGGGCTCTTACCAACACTGTGTCAAGATAGTTCTTGTCCTTGGTCATGTTTGAAAATTTCCCTAAGGGATATGGCCAGAGGTAAAATTACTGAATAGGGAGAGGAACGCGGTTTCAGTTCTACTTATATTGCTGGCTTTTTTCCCAAAAACTGCCAATTTGCTGTCTTGCCAGCAATGTAAAAAACGCCCCTATACTCCCAATTTCTTATTCATACTTTGTAGTATGACATGTGAGACTGAAACACAAAGAACTTCAGAGTTTATAACCTTCACCTCAAACTCCCAGAATCCCAAAATTGAGACACAGAGAGGATAAGTAAGGGGTTCAGTGAGCTAAAAAGAGTACAGAGAGTCACCCAGCCGCCACAGTGAGAAGTAGAGCTCTTCCTTTCCACGTGTGTGTGGTGCCCGTGGGTTTCCCCCACTTCGTCCTTCCAGATTTTATTTTCTCCCCTCATTCCTTAAATACCAGCCCAGCCCCTGGCCTCCGTCCTAGATAAGACAGGAATTCCTGGGATGTAGTCATTTCTATCTCCTGATCCCTGGAGGCAGAACAAGACAGAAATGCCTGCTTATAGATAATTGTGTTTATATCTTTTTAGAAACCTTATCCTATCATTGTGGGGGGGTGCCTGTGGCAGTTGGGATAAACTCACACCAGATGAATTTCTGTAGTTATTCAGTCTCCCCCAGTGTGTCATCGCCCCAGGAGTCAGTCCTTTATAAACTTTCTCACCCCTGCCAGCAAACCTTACCGCTTAATTACATCACAGCAGGACTGGGAAGGCTTTAGTACACTGAGCCACTCAGAAGCATAGGAGTGCTAAGGAGGTAGGTCTGGGCGAGGGCTGCAGGCCCTTGGCTCCGTGAGGCCCTCAGACACTGTTCCGTAGGCTCCTGTGGAAGCCAGGCCGTCGCCTGGGGGAATGATGGATGGACAGAGCTGCCCTCTGGTTTGGTGGGAGCACCTTGCCCTGACTCCCTGCCTGCCGTGTTTTCCAGCTTGTTTAAGGAAAAAGAATGAATTCATTTCACTATGTGACAGTTCCACAGTGCTTGGGGAGCCTCTCACCTAAACCTCTTACACTGCGTTAAATTTTTAGCATTTTTTCCTGCAGGCCTCACATGCTTTATGGTGGCCAGTTAGGTGGTGCTGACCATAAGCCTGGCCTGTTCTCTCCTCTCCAACATCTCTGGTCCTATTTACAGAGTGCTGATAGGATCAAATCAGATCCCTAATTTGACAAAGCCTAGCTCGCCTTGGGTGACCTTGCCTTCCTATTTCTGTCATTTTCCCATCTTTTTATCCCTTGCCATTTCCCAGGGCCTCAAAAAGCTTGCAGCTTCCTGGCTATTCTATGCACCCCCCAACCCATAAGTCTCTTTTAAGCACAGATCTCTGCGTTTACCCTATGTTGTCAGCAGTAGACGTGGCTTAAAGTCTTACCTCTGCGAGAGTGTGATTTTAGTCTGACTTAGCCGAGAATTCGGGTCACAGGGTAAGTTTCGCTGTGGATGTGGCTGTTCCCAAGCCACTCACCAGGTCACAGGTGTGTCAGCATAAGGGAGTCAAACGCTTGAAAATGAAGGCTTCAGAGCAGGTAAATTTAGGGGTAACTGATGTTTCAGACAAGACACACCTCTCGAACGTGGCCTGCAGCTTGGCTGATAGAAGGCTGACCCGTGTGGAGCTACCAGAGAACACCTCTGTGGAGCCATCCGAGTGCCCATCCCGTAAGGCCAGGGTTCAGCGTCCAGTCTGCAGACTACTGCCAGGCTGTGCGCTGCCTTGGGTGAGGGACTGTCACACAGTGCTAATGGCAGATGCTGCTGGACCGTGAGTGCAGCGCCAGCCAGAGTCGCACACTGAGGGGTCTAATACTGGTAGGGCTTCAGTTTGACCCAGGTGTGTAGAACTCAAGTTACCTTCCTGTGTCCTCAGCCTCCCATCTCTCCTCCTCAGGTGTCCTTTCTTTGCCCTTCCCCTTCCAGTGCCCTCAGTCAGTGCTCCCGTGTTTACTGCCAGGGCACTGGTGAAGTTGCAGCCTGTGTGAGCTGTGCCCCCTGGTGCCTCACCCTCACTCCGGCCCCTTCGAAGAAGGTCTAGGGAGCCCCAGGCTTTATGGTGAACCGTGGAGGACTCGGCAGCACCGGGCATTCACAAGGCCAACACTTCTCCGCCCAGAGGGAGCAACTTCTGTAGCAAGAAGTGCTAATCCCAGGAATGACTGTGCGTCCCAGTCTAGGGCTCTGGTCCCCTGCGGGCCATGGCACCTTCCGTGGGTTGGATGGAGTCACAGAGCTGGACCAGCATCCCCAGACTGCGGAGGTCAGCAGCCCTGAGAGTCCTGGCAGGGCGATGGCCACTGTGAAGGTGGAGCAAGGCAGCTGCACGTTAGGTCAGTGAGGCGAGGGGCATCTGGGCCTGCGTCAGTCCTTCCTGTTTCTGTGACCAGACTTTGGAAATACTCTGTTCCTCGGAACACGTCTGTGCCGACTCCTGGCTCATTCTCCGTGTGACTCAACAGCTGGCAGGAGAGATGGCTGCTGCCTTCTGGAGGGAGCAGAATGAAAACAGCAGGAGTTGGGTCCGAGGCCCAGGGAGGCTTCAAGGGCATTTTATCCGGTGGCCGCCATGTGGAGCTGTGTGGTGACCACAGCCGCTGCGGTTGAAACGAGCTTGTTAAACTCCCACCATCCCTTTCACTGGAGATTATACCAAAGAAAGCCCCAGATTTCTCATTTGCATTCGCATTTCTCACCGCGGCGCTAGAGTCGCGGAGGCCTCGTCTGTCCACTTCCCGGACTTGCTGTGGACTGTTTGCTGGGAGCAAGGCTTGCAGTCGGAACATGGTTCGCTGGTGGATAATTAGCTGCGCGCCGGCCTCTTCCTGCTCAGCTGGGAGGTCTGACATGGCTCAAGAGGGAGATGTCTTCCGCATCTCGGAGATCTCTCAGGAGCCCTCCCGGGCTCGGCCGCAGGGAGAACAGGATGCCTCAGGGTGGATGGAGGAACAGGTCATGCTCGAGCGTTAGGGAGTTGGGATTCGGGTAGAATTGTGACAAAAAGGAAGGAACCAAAGTAACTCTGGACGAAGTGTTAGGATGAAGCAGAGCGTGGGGAGTGTCCTTGAGTGGAACTTTATTTCATCCAAGGAGATGAAGCCGTTAGCTCCGTAGCTGGAGTGTGTCTTGCTGACAGCAGGAAGAAGAGTGGCTGAGTGTTCCAGCGTCCAGTGCCCCCATGGAGATTCCCGTCCAGGCAGTGCAGGGAGGCGTGCTGGGGTTGGATGTCGTCCTTTGTTAGGAATCGAATCGCCGCTTCTCCATCTGCAGGAAAGAGAAGCTTCCAAAGGCCAGTGACTTAGGCCTGTGGCATCTCGGCAGACCAGGCAGCGCTGCTTTCTCTGCCTTCTTTAGGGAGCAATCCCAGTGTGTCCCTGGGCACGACTGAGGCAGCTCTGGCAAAGGCTGGGTGCTTCTGATTAAGACTCTACAGCACCAGGCTGGAGATTTAGCTCAGTGGTACCGGCACCTGCCTGGCAAGTGCGGGGGTCCCTGGTTCAACCCTCAACCACATACAACAGTACTGGGCGTGGTAGCCACACCCACCAGCAATCAGTACCACACACCACAAATGCCGGGTTTGGTGGCTCACACCCGTAATCCCAGCACTCCGGCAGCAGGGGCAGGATTGCTGAGTTCAAGGCTTGCCTGGGCTACATAGTGAACCAAGGGCCAGCCTGAACTACAAAGCGAGACCTTGCCTCAAAAAAAAAAAAATTTACTTTGAGTGCAGGTCTTACTAAATTGTCCAGGCTTGGTTTGCTTGTGATCCTTCTGCTTCAGCCTCCTGAGTAGCTAAGATTATAGGTGGACTTTAGAGTTAACCACTGAGTTATTTTGTAGATTAACTCAGAGCTCAGTGGTTCTGGTGCCTGCCTAACAAATGCAAGGTCCCTGGTTCAATCCCTGGTAACCACATACAGTGCTGGGCGTGGTGGCTCATGCCCAACAGCAATTAATACCACATACCACAGTGCCGGGTGTGGTGGCTCACGCCTGTCATCCCAGCATGCAGGAGGCAGAGGCAGGAGGATTGCTGAGTTGGAGGCTTGCCTGGGCTACATCGTGAGCTCAGGGCCAGCCTGAACTACAAAGTGAGACCCTGTCTCAAAAAAAAAAAAAAAAAGCTTCTCCTTCTGTATTATTTCTCTTATTAAATTTTATTTATTTTGGGAGAGAGAGTTTGTTGTAGAGGTTTAAGTTTTTTTCTTAAGTACAGAGCCATATAGGGTGAAAATTCAGTCATTCCTGAATTCCATTGGCCCTCTATGGAAAGAGCTAACATTTGTGTGTAAACGACTTGTTTATAAAAGCTGCCTGTTCCACAAACAGCTGACCACTAAGTCTCCTAAAAAAACGAGCATTGGGTTTCTGGTACAGATACAGCCAGAGAGGAAGAGGGGAAGGAGAGGGGGTCCCTTTGACTCTTCTCTGGTGAGAGCTACCGTTTGCTCTGCACTGGATCCTGGAGAAGTAACAGTGAACAAAGCCAATGAGGAGACTCCGTTTCATGCCTCAGGGCCATTTTGACCATTGGCAGTTGCAGTGTTTCTGTCTCTGAGGCATCCCTTGGGGGACACTACGCAGACACAGGCAGACATTTCCCGTCCTGGGAACATCACACACCCTGCCTGCTGACCTGCACCTGGGCGCCTTAGCACAGCCGTGTTGGTGTGAGTGCGTGGAAGCGCCTGCCTCTGTCAGCAGCTGGGTTCAGTCTTGTTAAGTGCGCACTCATGGCTTGCCCCGTGCCGGGGCACGTGAGATATTTCACACCTGTTTAATCACACGGGTGTTTATCACACCTAGTTAGCACATGCTTTGCATTCTTTGAAGCAGTGGCTGAAGCACTGTGCCTCAGCCCAGTATAAGACAGTCTAGAAGCCCAGCCCTTGGTGTTACTAGACATAAAAAGCATTTGCTCATGGAATAGAAAGTTTCAGAGACGGTTTAGTTAAGAAGTGCATTAGCCACCCAGGTAAAATGCCATCATTTGAATCGGCAAAGAATGGAAACAAAGACGAATTCCTGTTGCTGATGGCAGCTTCATGTCATAAGTGATGGGCACAGTCCCACATGCCTGAGGACTCACTGGCTCCACAGCTCAGCATTCCTTTTCATAAAATTGATTTTAGGGCCAGAGATTTAGCTCAGTGTTTCTGGTGCCTGCCTAGCAACCACAAGGTCCCTGGCTCAAACCCTAGTAACCACATACAACAATACCACATACCACCGGGCATGGTGGCTCACGCCTGTAATCCCAGCACTCGGGAGGCAGAGACAGGAGGATTGCTGAGTTCGAGATTTGCCTGGACTACATAGTGAGCTCAGAGCCAGCCTGAACTGCAAAGCGAGACCCTGTCTCAAAAAAAAAAAAAAAAAAAAAAACCACCTACCACAGTGCCGGGTTTGGTGGCTCCAGCCTGTAATCCTAGCACTCAGGAGTCAGAGGCAGAAGAATTGCTAAATTCAAGGCTTGCCTGAGCTACATAATGAGATCAGGGCCTACCTGAGCTATAAAGTGAGACCTTGTCTCAGAAAAAATAAATAAATAAAATTGATTTTGTTGGTACATTTCATACATACATTATGATCACATTCAACATTGAGCATTTGTACCTGTATGTGACATACCTTGCTTCTGATTTTCTCATTCCCCTGCCCTCCCTATAACCCCCACTCCCTATTTACATAAGCTGTTTCCTTTTTTTCATTATCAAATTTTTCTTTGTCTTCTTTACTTCCCCCTACCTGGCCTTTCCCTTTTGAAAATTTTGTTCCTATTTCTTTTTTGTTTGTTTGTTTTGAGACAGGGTCTCGCTTTGTAGTTCAGGCCGGCCCTCAGCTCACTATGTAGCCCAGGCAAACCTCGAATTCAGCATTGCCTCCCGAGTGCTGGGATTACTGTGGTATGTGTTATTGATTGATGGTGGGTGTGAGTCACTACGCCCAGCATTGTATGTGGATGCCAGGATCGAACTCAGGACCATTGCACTTGCAAGGCAGGCGCTGGAACCACTGAGCCAAATCTCTGGCCCCCTATTTTAATTCTTAAGGGTGAAAAAGTCAGGAGCTAGACGGAGACCTAGAGTTGCTTAGCAACTTGCAGATATTTTCTAAAGCTATGGCTGCAGTACATGTTTTAACCACTGGAGGGCACAATTCGCTCACTTTCCAAAATCTTTTCACTGGAAAACAGTGGTCATTTAGAGTAGAACACACTTTTCTTTCGCCTTTGAACCACAAGACCAAGAAAAAATAAAAAGCATCCCAGTGTCTTGAGATATTGCTGTTGTATTCTGCATTGAATTTTATTTCCACCTGTTGGCTTCTACCTCCTTTCATGAGTAAGTCATGACCTTGGACTTCTAGCCCTTGTCTTGGGAGACACAGTGGGAAGGAAATGCATCCCGCGGTGCAGGGAAAGAGGGGCTGTGGTTTTACTCAATGCGTTTGCACCGTCGGCAGCCCTCGCATGCAAACCTTAAAGCAAATGAAGGACTCACAGAGTGCAGGGGAGGCAGAGGTGGGCCTCTGCTCGCTCGCAGCTGCTGCCCATCGGGACGCACTGCGCACCACACACATCGAAGCCCTGAGTCAGTTCTTCAGCGGCAGAGTCGGTCGCTTTCCTGGGTCCTCTCGGTAGGCGTCCGGGCGCCTCTGCCGGCACCGCCGTCCCTGCATTGAGGTCAGACTGTGAAAGCGCAGCAGTGATGATGCAATGGGCAGATCCGGGCTTGCCCTTCCCAAGGGGATGAGCTGTCTGTCTAGACAAGGAGCCCCTTGAGATTCCAAACGCCTTTTCTTTGATTTCTATATTTATGTTAGTTTTGAAAGTTGTTTTGTTTTTTTGTTTGTTTGTTTGTTTTGAGAGAGGGTCTCGCTTTGTAGTTCAGGCTGGCCCTGAGCTCACTATGGTGCCCAGGGAAGCCTCAAACTCAGCAATCCTCCTGTCTCTGCCTCCCGAGTGCTGGGATTACAGGCGTGAGCCACCACGCCCAGCACTGTGGTAGGTGGTATTGATGGCTGGTGGGCGTGAGTCTCCACGCCCAGCATTGTATGTGGTTACTGGGGATCGAACTCAAGGCGTTGCGCTTGCGAGGCAGGCGCCAGAACCACTGAGCTAATCCTCTGGCCATGAAAGTTGTTATTTTTTATGAAAAAACCCTTTTTAAGACAGGACCTCACTGGGCCCAGGTGGTGTCCAACTCTTGGGCTCATGTGATTGTCCTGCCTCAGCCTCCTTGGCAGCTGGGCCCGTAGGCACTTGCCACCATAGCTGGTTTAAGTGATTATTTCAGAAGCATTACTTTGAAGCAGCCCTGCACGGTGGGGACCTTCCGGGAGCTCTGGCCAGAGCTGTGTGGCTTTTCCTTCTCAGGTCTGACTTTCCGGTGTTCAGCTGTGGAGGGGTGAAAAGAAGAATGAGACAAATTCTGACTCATTGTCTTTGGCTCAGCCCCAGATGATTTTTGCTCAGACAAAGGCCTAGAAACTTCCTCAGTCATCTAGTCTGTCCCTGTCCATCCCACGTGGCGCTGCTGAATTTACTCACTGTGTCAGGATAGGCCCGAGGCTGGCCTGCTGTCTGCCTTTCTGGAAATTTCTTTTCTACCCTCTGTTTCACCTCCCAGTTGAGTTGAAACTAAATCAAACTGTATGATGTGGATCTGTTTCCCAGAAATAATGTAAAATCTGTAAGAACGACTCAACCCTCCGAATGGTCTGGGAAGGGAAAAGGCCCCTGTGCACTTTTCATAATGGAATGACTGTGAGGAGTAAGGTGACTTCCCTCAGTTGCTTCCTCTCCGCCTGTCATTCAGGGCACCAGGAGCAAATGTCTTCTGTTTGAAGATCTGTGAGTACTGTGGATGCACTCGCCTAGCCAGTGTGTGTGAGCATCTATAGCACGTGAAACACCACGCTTGGGGCTGAAACTGATAAGGAGGGATGCCTACCTGACTGCCTGTGGAGGCAAACCTGAGTCTCCACTGACAACCACATGATTAACAAAGGACATCTGTCACCAGGACTCAGTAGTCAACACACAGCATAAAGGAAGAGATGGTTAATTTGGCTTATGCTTTCAAGGGATTCAGTCCATGGCTAGCTGGCTCCAAGGTAGAACCACCATGGAAAGGCATGGCCAAGAAAGATGCCCAGTTCCTAGTGGACAGGAAGCAGAGCAGGGAAGAACACTACAGAGGAATGGATGCTGGACCAGATGTAGATGACAAGGTCATGCCTCCACGACACACCCAGAAGTATGCTCTATAGATCTCCCACAGAACTTCTAAACCAATCATTTTGATGCAGTGAAGCTTAAATTCCACATAGTAAAGCTTAACCACCACATCCAGTGTAACTGTCCTGTAACTGTGTTGCAGTCTCTCAAAGTTCTCCTACCTCTGAAGTCCAGACAAGCCCTTTCTCTCACAGGAGGAGACTCCGTTTCATGCCTCAGGACCATTTTGACCATTGGCAGTTGCAGTGTTTCTGGCTCTGAGGCGTCCCTTGGGGGAGATTACACGAACACAGGCAGACATTTCCCACCGTCCTGGGAACATCACACACTCTGCCCGCTGACCTGCACCTGGGCACCTTAGCACAGCTGTGTTGGTGTGAGTGCGTGGAAGCGCCTGCCTCTGTCAGCAGCTGGGTTCAGTCTTGTTAAGTGTGCACTCATGGCTTGCCCCGTGCCGGGGCACGTGAGAGACAAGCTGTGTATGATTAAAAACCTGGTTGGCAGCTTCTGAAACATTTATTTTCTAACGGATCTACTATTTCTCCCAATCTAGTAGTTTCTTTCCAAAACTGAATCAAGGTGTCTGGCAATATTTAAAACATTGAAAATTATAAACTAGCATCTTGATGAATAGTAGTGTTTTATTCATTTGTTGTTGCTTTGAATGGGTGAGGAACTAATCAAATGTCTGCCCTAAACCAAAAGGGAAGAGGAAAACTAGCTTAAGCAATAGCAGACATTGGAAATTTTCTGGTAGGTGTGAGGTAGCTGACTTGTTTCGGGAAACTATTTGCGAAGTCTGGAAAAAAACGTGTTCCCTGCATCTATTAAAGGAACACATAGGTCAGTTTTTATCAGCCCTTCAAATGATGCTCTGTCTGGTGGCCTTTTTAAAAAAATGCCTTTTTAAAAAATTTCCAGTCTAGGGACGGAGATTTAGCTCAGTGGTACCAGTGCCTGCCTGGCAAACACAAGGTCCTGAGCTCAATCCCCAGTAACCACATACAGGCGTGGTGACTCACACCCATGAGCAATCTGTACCACACACCACAGTACCAGGTGTGGTTGCTCATGCCTGTCATCCCAGTACTCAGGAGGCAGGAGGACTGCTGAGTTCAAGGCTTGCCTGGGCTACATAGTGAGTTCAGGACCAACCTGAACTACAAAGCAAGACCCTGTCCCAAAAAAAAAAAAAAAAGGAAAAAGGGGGGTGAACAAGAAGAGGACCCAGTATAACTAGGAACATCTGAGAGCAAATCAAGGGGAGAGTATGCCATTTCCTATCATGTCAGTGTAATAAGACAGTTGTGTAAAAGAGTGGCCTAGAAAAGCCACAGGTAGAGTCACTCAAATCTGTTCCCAGCACTGTCACCCCCTACTCTGCCTCTATTGAACCTCCCAGTGCAGAGCAAGCTGTGTACTTGCCTCCATCACCCTTGAATTTGTTCTGGGTAATTGACAGTTCCTGTATGTTCGTTTATTCATTTGCAGTAGGAAAATTGAACCAGAGCCTGACACATGCTAGGCAAGCCCTCTGTCACTCAGTTGCAGTTCCACCCCAGGCCCCTTGGATGGTCTTCATAGTTCCAAGTATTGTTTTTAAGAGCGCTCATTGGGCCGGGGATTTAGCTCACTGGTAATGGAATCTGCCTGGCAAGAGCAAACTCCCAGGTTTGATCCCCTGTAACCATATACCACAATGCTGGGCATAGTGGCTCAAGCCTGTAATCCCAGCACTCGGGACGCAGAGGCAGAGGGATTGCTGTGAGTTCGAGGTTTGCCTGGGATGCAGAGTGAGCTCAGGGCCAGCCTGAACTACAAGGTGAGACCCTGTCTCAAAATAAAAGAGCATTAATTAGGGGCCGGAGGGTTAGCTCAGTGGTTCCGGCGCCTGCCTCGCAAGCGCAAGGACCTGAGTTCGATCCCTGGTAACCACATATAATGCTGGGTGTGGAGACACGCCCACCAACAATCAACACTGAATACCACAATGCCGGACGTGGTGGCTCACGCCTGTAATCCCAGCACTTGGGAGGTAGAGACAGGAGGATTGCTGAGTTCGCGGCGGCTTGCCTGGGCACCACACTGAGCTCAGGGCCAGCCTGAACTACAAAGCGAGACCCTGTCTCAAAAAGCAAAAAAAAAAAAAAAGAGCATTAATTAATGTGTAAGATACTTGAATAGCAAATCCTTGTACTCTTCACTTTTTCTTTCTAGATATGGGATGTTCTTTTATAGCCATTTAAATATATTTCAGTGATTTCTCAAATTATTAAACATAAAATATACTTAAACAGATAAGGACATGAAATGAGTCCTGAAGTTGAACATTTAGGGCAGAGAACAGAGTCCTTCCCTTCTATGGTATTCACAGTGCATAGCAACCTGTTACCTTTCCCAGTAGCGTTTGACCTCCTACCCTCTGTCCTGACGTCATCATTAGCATTTTTATAGCACATGGTGGGGGGGTCTGTGGGACAAACTGGGAAGTGTAGGTTTAGGACCAGACCTTTAGTGACCATGAGACTGATGGAATCAGCCTTATCTTAATGCCTTGCATGAGACTAAATAAGGTTTTTTTATAATAATCAGGGAAATAAGTGTCTGCTTTTAACAGTGAGAGTAACCCGTGAAATACACAATCAAAATTTTCTAACTTACTTTGCAAGTATAAAGCTAAACGAACAAAAACAACAGCAACGACACCGTGGTTCCATTTGTAGGTTCTCTAATATCTACTTAAAGTTTGCCCCATTTCTAGACAGTGAAAACCCTCCTGCAGCCTCTTAGAAAGACTTCTTAGAAGACAGATCCTGAGCGTGAGCCCTCCCATCCCTGTGGTGCCCAGGACACCCCGCACAGTGCCTTTGGAACGTGGCTTTTTCTGTTTCTCTGTTCAATTGGTACTAAATGATTTCTCTGGGATTAGATTGCAGGGGCCGTGAGAAGCGGATCTTCTCAGCCTGTTCCCTTGGATTTGCCTGCATCATCTTTTTCTTCAATTTTCTAGTACCTGAATATTTTAGATCTCATTAGTTAAATAGATCTAAGCCTCCATCTTCTGCTTTATATTTGAGTACCGACATCACTCTTTTCCAGTGGAATATACTTCACATTTGAATGAGTTGCACTGGTGATTTTATTTAACTATATGCATGAAAGATGAGAAACCTGTTGGTATTAATTGTGTAGATCTGTACTCTACGAATTTATGCAGGTCAGTTGATGTCTCTCAAATGTGGACAGTGTTGACCTCCGGGGGCTATTTGATCATGAATGAGGGAGATGCCTGGCACCTTTGGGTTGAGACTAAGATGCTACTGAACGTTTTTCAGTACACAGGGTAATCCTCTACAACAGAGTTACCCAGTCCAAAAAGGTGAGAGGCGGCCATGCTGAGAAAAGTCCTTGAGAGATATCCTGAGTACCTGCCTTCACTGAGGCAGTGTCTACTAACCTGGCCTTCCTGTGTGGTCACTAAAGGTTGTTTGGTATCTTGGAAGCCCCTCCAGGCAAGAATGTGTTTATTTGGAGAGAGTGTATTGCCTAGTAGCTGGAATATAGACCTGGAGTGAAGTAGACATTTTCCTAAAGAACATGTTGCTAACTGGACCAGTCCTTGGTAGACCACTGACAGTTAAATGTAAAGAGAACCCAGAAAACTAACAGTGATGTCAGAATAACAGTATTGATGAGCCATTCCAATAATCTTAGTAGCAGTCTTACCTTTGGGGAAATAGCACAGTGGTTAAGAGCACTGAAGCCAGACCACCTGGGTTCAAATTCCAACCTTCCCATTTCCTCACTGCGTGGTTTGTTCTTTGACATTTCTGTGTTTCATGCTTCCTCTTTATTGTGAAATGGAAGTAATGTGGGGATGATGATAGTGGTAGCAGCAGCCACCTACAGGACAGTTGTGAGAATTTTTAAATTAATAAATAAGATTAAGGTAAGTCCATTCCCCTGCTGCGGATATACACAAAAGAATTACAAGAATTACATCACAGTGAAATATGTGCACCCGTGTTTATAGCAGCTCAGTTTGTGATAGCTAAATCTTGGAAACAACCCAAATGCCCATCAACTCTAGACTGGATAAAGAAGATGTGGGTTTTTTTTTTTTTATAAAATGGAGTGTTACTGTGCCATAAAGAATGGTGAGATTTACAAAGCGAGACCCTGTCTCAAAAAAAAAAAAAAAAGAATGGTGAGATTGAATCATTTATACTCAAATGGACGTACCTTAGGACATACTCTTAAGTGAAATAAATAGGTCACAGATGTGCAAATATCATATATTTTCTTTGATATGAGAAACTGAAGCTATAAATGTGTTCTAGAATGCATGATTGATATTGTGAAATAGTAAATATTCAAAGGGTAATGGGGCTTAGGGGTAAATAATGAAGAAAGAAAAAATTGATGGTAAAAAAGGGAAACAACACTTGTGTACATAGGGGTGGGGAGACGGGAGCAGGAAAATGAGAATTAAGTTGTGTCATATACTGGTACAAATTCTCAATGTGAAGTGTAATTGTGATGTGCATATATAATGTACCAATAAAATGTAAAAAACACACACACACATAGGAACAGTGATAATTGAAGCTTTCGGTGAAAGGCTGTGAAAAGGGAGAACTGCTCCCTGCCTTGTCCACGTGGACCGAACCGGTGCCCGGGAGAAGGTCGTGCCCGCCTCACCCTCTCACGCAAAGGACTGTTCTCAGCTCCTCTGCTCTCTCTGCTTCACCTCTGCGAACAGTTGTGGTGACTCACCAGTCCCACTTTCTGAGGAGCTTGTATTGTTTTGGTCTGTTTCTGGGCACTGTAGCATGTATTTCCAATATTGTGCAATTTGAAATCAGAGTAATCTGAATAGGAATTCTGAATTTTCTTCTCAGTACTGATCATTGACATCTATCAAGTACTCACTTCTCTGAGCCTCTATATAATTGTCTATTAAATGGAATTATGACTCAAAAAGAAAAAAAGATTGGGCTGGCGGATTAGCTCAGTGGTTCCGGTGCCTGCCTCGCAAGCACAAGGTCCTGAGTTCGATCCCTGGAAACCACATACAATGCTGGGTGTGGAGACTCACGCCCACCAGCCATCAATACCACATACCACAATGCCAGGCATGGTGGCTCACGCCTTTAATCCCAGCACTCGGGAGGCAGAGACAGGAGGATTGCTGAGTTTGAAGCTTGCCTAGGCTACATAGTGAGCTCAGAGCCAGCCCGAACTACAAAGTGAGACCCTGTCTCAAAAAAAAAAAAAAAAGATTAAGATAAGTCCTATGTAAATATTAGTATCATTAGTGCTTCTCAAAATTTATATTTCATCAAAAATATATAATATTTTATTCAGCTATGTTAGCTGCTGAAAGTGAATCAGTGAATCAAAAAGCATCAGATAAAAATCTCTGTCCCCATGGAGATTATATTTCAGTAGAATATTCTATTTATAGTGCAGATACAAATAAAATATATGTAAATTATGTCTGCCCTAATATCTTTTCTATAGTTGGTGAGTGAATGAATGTATTATTTGCATTGTTATGGATAGCATCTTTACATAGCACCTAGACTTAGAGGTTTGAACTGTCCTCTTAGGTAAGAGAAAGCTCATCTAATACAGAGAATCATTCCAATAAGAAATTGAAGTTACCCTATAAGGATTAGAAATAAAAAAGAGAGAATGAAGGAATGAAGTTAGGTCTGCATTTATACTCGTCGAGTTGGGTCTTCATCTATGGGTATGAATTTAGTTTGAAACAAGCTGAACCATTTTGCTGTCTTACCTGGTTTCAGACATGCAGTTCCGTCTCTGAGTATCCCTAGATCTCAAGACATTAAGACTTCGGAAGTGACACAGACATATCTTTCTGGGTATCAAATAGGAAAGTGTTGGGTTCTTAATGAGATGGCTGCAGCGAAGGAGGGAGAACTAACCCTAACCCTTTCA